>LUCH01004377.1:38756-53043 GCA_013368495.1 Paragonimus heterotremus | reverse complement strand
TGTGTCGCAGTCAAGGGTGTACCTGCATTCATACCATTTCTAGTTCTTCCGCTTAGTCTTCTTTTTACTAACGTTTTCTCCTAGGATATTCCACGTCACTGTTGAGGTGAGCGGCGGCCCGAGCCACAGTACCTTTTGGTCAGGCTCATGGCTGTTATGATGATGATGATGATGACCGCTCTAAAAATCATTAAAGGGGCGTCCGGGATATCTTCTAATGTTAGCATCTTTTTTCTTACTAGAGTTCTTTACTTTTCTAACGCACTTCTACGAAACAGCAAGATTCAGTTCGGTTTAGACCAACTGATTTCTTCCGGAGACGGTGCACTATTCGGCTAGTAAGTGAAACAATGGCGGTACACCTATCGAGTAAACTAATAAGCTGTTTGCATTAAAATAAAGTTGAACGACTTTAGTTCCTTGCTGTTAATTACTAAAGGTCTCCTTAGTAAATCTAAGAGGGATAAAATAAACTAAGAAGTAAACAGTATTAATTATTGAGACCATAACCATTAGTATGTGCTACACACCATGGACATTCTCTTTAAGAGTGGCACCTGTGTGTATATATAGGCATGTTTATTTTTAATAGTTGAGTCTCTTCTAAGTTATCAAATGTGCCAAACGACTTTTCAGTAAAATATGCAGATACAGATACCCTGGCCCAATTTCCACATTGCTGGTTCACTTTTATGTAATCCACGACGTAAAACCCATAAAAATTCAGATAATCCAAGTTCTAAAATGAAATGAAACAACTTTGTTTGTTGTCTCATTTACGGATTACACTCTAGGAAACGTCTCATCGATCACATATTCAAACAGTTCACGCATGTCAGCAGCCATCACTTTGAACAGGTATGGTCATGTGACAGACTGATTCTACTCTGCGCTAAAATAGACATAAGTGCCGCACTCAAAGGGAGATATAATTTTCGACACAGCACCTGATCCGTGGGAAATATCAGCATAAGAATACCGTTCACCTGACCGAGCCTAGATGATTAGTGTTCACCCGGTGATTGTTCAGATCAGCACTTGCGGTCAACACCACTCAAGTTTTGCCCACTTCATTTACCCATAGGCTTTCGTTCACACCGTTCAACATCGTCTTTTCATACTGAGCAGCAAGGAACGAGTAGAAGAGTGGTGGCACTGCTGTACTGAACAGCAGGCACTCCAGTGCGTTTCGTTAGTGCGAAACCAGGTGTGTAGGAATGACCAATTTGTCCGGTGTAATGTCATTCACGCAACATCGGCGTTCGAGAAGGCGAATGTAGAAGCTCATTTTTTTTATTAAGGAGACGTTTCTAAACTAGACTTTCTCTTAATCGCAGCGAACTGTATCTTATAACAGCATTCGTTTTATGGGAGCTATCCCCAGCATTCATCCGGCGTACCTCAGGGTAACGCGTGCACGTGGGAAGACCGGGCTCAATGAAAATATCGGGTCTGAGCAAGACAAACATATCCAGCATGGTGGAAAGTAATGCATATTCGCTGGAATAATTGAATCGAGATAGTATAACCATTTTGGGCTCACTTACTCGTCTTCGCTGGCCCAAACCCAACTAATCTATCTTAGCAGGAGTTATGGCCGGATAAATGTAAACAGACTGGTCAGCGAACAACACGGCCCTTTCGATCCCCTCGATTTGTCTTCAACTGTACATTAGTCGACATTCGTGGAATAGCGTTGGATAAAGCGCCTTTGATTCTCAACCGAGTCAAATAATACAACAGTCTATCACCTGACACATTCCTAACCCCAAGAATAATCACGTCCACCGATAAGGCAAATGATGTACTGTGTTAGAGTTCGGATTCTGACACACATCACCTCAACAGTAAAACATTAGATTCCAGATAAGCAAACAGAGATAGAGAAAATACCGCGATTTGAATCATTTACAAAGCTCACTAAGATGATAGATATTTTGCTATCTTGCCACAAAGCATGTTGAGCGTAGAAGTATAGGTAAGACAATAAACGTTATCGATAAAAGTAAACGGTCAACGCTTACAGCTGTTATTTACAGGAACTCTTGACGTCGACCAAAGTACAACTGACCACTTTTTATCCTTGAAGCATCGGCCCGTATGAAAATAAGTAAACAACAACAATGCTTGCCAACTGTTACATTAAAATGACGAACGATTTCGGCGTCAACCGTGGCTGTTGCTCAGTTTGGGTTTCTTTTGTTGACGGTCGATAATATTGTGAAAGTTCTGATAGTATGTGCTGTGCATCGACCGGTTTCGTAGAAGTCAAGAGTTCTATAATTAGTGTATGTGCGTCCATTCCGTCGTGTCCGTTACCTGAACGACCAACGCTAGTTAGCCGCACACCAATGCGCCTAAGCAGTCTGGTCAGATTACTCATTTCCACCACTCTAGAGTGTCGCGGCTAACCTGAACCATAATAAATATGAGCCCTATAATTACAGGGTTAATCGGCTTACTTTTACATTAGCAATCATATCAGAACGGGATACAGATCAAAGAAAAAACCGCTGCGGTAATTTGATATAGGATTACACATCGAGAGCCGGGATTCAGCAGACTTTCGAAATTGTAAAATTTCGACGTGTATTCATTCAACTGAATCAAGTAAGCATAACTATTGCAGTTAACACAGAATAACTGTGTCTCCATTTCGAGACGATCGGGCTACCGGATCATTACTCACAAGCGAAAGTGGTTCAGTGTCCACATATGATAATTCGGTCGTGCCTAACTTGAGGTCAATAGCACAGTGGTCAACACTGTTGTCTGCTCACGAAAACGTGGCCGTGGTTGTAGTCTCGGCCGTGGCAATGATGTGCACTACTGACGAGCTGCTCTAGTGAGAGTGAAACTCGAGTCTGGTGCTTCTGTTGTTCGAAAGGGGTCGGCTGGAAAGTCTATATCATTGCGACAGCTGCGATCAATTATGGATGATATACAACTTGAAAGTTAGCCAAATCCTCTGCTACTCATCAGTTACTCATCAGGATAGTAAAGGTTAGCAAATAGATAAAGTTTGCCGGTATTAACGGAACTGGACTGAAACAGTTACCTCTTCCTAATTTTTCATTGTATTTCGTTCACAAGATGTGATGAAAAGACTACTCCTTATGTTAAAATATCTAAACCGTTTAAGGCATTTGCATATGAGAAAACGTCCAATATGAATTTATTTTATAGACTTATAATGCGTAACAGTGTGACTGGCGTGAAACCTTGGATTATTTAAATCAGTTGTAAAACTTCCAGTGGGTAAAATTCTGGTGAATAGGTAGTTGCAGTAGAACGAAAAGCAAACGTTCAATCCTGCTTTAGAACGCAAAACAGACATTATTCGGAGCTACATTACTGATTGTGTTATCGACAAAAATTGTTGTACGGTACTTATTTGCTTAAGTACTAAAAATGACCCCTATTCCAAATCACCTCATTGATTAGCCAGGAGAAGGACTAAGAAAAACAAGTGTTGAATGAATTCGCTTGATTCCCCATGGGATTTCTTCCTGTCCAGTTTGTTGTCCAGAACGAATAATTACGTGCTTGCCTGGCTCTTGTTCAAAGCAATTCACACACACTTCCCTAGATCTGTTTGATCGCACGCTTGTTCGCTTTCTCTTCAGTTTTTCGTGCACAACAAGTTGCAAATGCGAATCAAATTGAATTGGGCGTGGGTCCTTTGTGGTCGTGTAGTAGAGCAAAAGTAAATGACATTCACAAGTTGACTACATAATTCAATTTGTCAATCTTGCTCGAGGGCATCGAAAGTTAGTCGAACAGATTCAAAGTTTTTAGCTCAAAAGGTAGAAACTGGTCGAAAGGCTTACAGTCAAAGAGCATTAAAACAGATGGTAAACAACCAACAGAATGAGATACACTCGAAAACGTTTTCTTCTATAATCCGATCTTCAAGAAACGGACATTTCCTGATACGTAACTGTGATAGATATTTTCTTTAATACATGATACTGTAACATCACTTTTTTAAAGTCGAATTAAGCTCCGTGGTTAGCTAACCATCTTGATTCATGTCTTCAATATCAATCGTTTAAAAGTATGATTATATCAATAATGCAGCTCCAGTAGCTCAACCTACGTGCTTCCAGTGACCTTCCGACCAATCGTGACCATCTTAACCAACAGCTCAGAACTATCAACTGAGGGAAAATGAACTCTGTTCACTGATAGATAGTGGGAGATTTTTGGTTAATATGGTCGGGATATTACTCACAGTTAATCGCAACTTTCGCCTATCCATTGACTTGTCAATCACTCCTGTGGTAAGGAAATAGTAAATCCCGTTTTCGCCTTTGTTAGAGCTGGTTGACAGTGTATATCATTGTCACTTCTGGGATTTGGACTCCGACTAGAGTTCACACTAGATCTTAAGCTCGATGCACGATTGACAATTCCTGCTCGAATTTATGGTTCTAGTACATGGTCGATGAACAAAAGGGTGCCAGTATTATTCTTTTATGACAGCATGAGAAGAGTGACTGCGTACAGTGAATTTGTACTGAGTGTACTGGAATTGGAGGATATATTCAGGTTTCCCAATTTTTAAGATCGCGGACACTTCAAAAGACCAGATAAGTGTCATCTATGTCCAGGTACATTATATCTATCACACTGGTTCATGACCTGTAGAAATCTTTTATACGATGATGTATTTGGCCACAGACAAGTTCCAAACAATACCGCCCCCATGGCTAGCAGTGGAACGCCGATTGTGTGGTCATCTAAGTTGTACAAACTTGTTGGACCATGTCGATTCAATGTGTTGTATACGGGCCGGACGACAGCTGTTCCAATCATTCAATTCAGCCCAACACTATTGCGCCAGAGACGAGTGCAAGCCATCTGGTATGTGCGTTTGTGTGCGTATTCACACTGATAAATACAGTTGTGTGCCATTTCACCCTTTCGGTTAATGAGAGAACGCTTGGTGGTTGGCAAACTCGAAGTCGGTGAGCTTGGTGTAGATACAGACCCAGTGCCCTCACAAAATCGTAGGCCCACTTCAACTTCCGACCGACAATATGCCAGGCAGCTTCCATTATTCACTAATGACTTAGAATTACGTCTGTTTGTGTGATACCCTGCTGCACAGACAAGCACATGAATGCGCATATACAGTTGTTCGTGATACGCGCTGACACATCCATGGAGGTGTCGTTGAGGTGCGGCGGTTTTATAACACTGATGGATGTATTCCCACTACTACCCACCCAACCCAGACCTGGTCTCGTCCACTCAATCACCCAACCACCGACTGGTATGTTTGTTGATGTGCTCTGGCAGAGTTGACAAATTTACAGGCCTACAGACCAGTAGGACCATACCCCGCTAAAATCACCCCACCACCCGTATGTCATGTGGGCGGCTTGCGGACCGCACAAACCGCAGCTGTTTCCACACATTTGCACATATACCACACGTGGCCATAGATGCCCATGGTGTTGGTATGGGATAGATCACAAAACAGGTTGGACCTCCACATACGGCCACTAGGAATGCCATCGAAACCAGGCGTTCACGCCCATCACAGTTGTGTCTGAAGTTAAGCGTGCGCATTTGGACGCCCTTTCATTTGCCTGCTTGTGAACACGTCCAATTTGCAAACATCTTCAGGTAGCATGCCAATCATTGGCCCTGTTTATAGTGTACGTAGGTCAACACATATGAAACCTAATGTGATTCCACCAGATTTAAAAGTATTAGCGTTGTAATTGGAAGATACGAACCAGGATATTTAGCGTTGGCACTGTAGAACCCGAGAAGATCAAAGTCACTCAGAGGAGTTAACATTGTCGAACTACACGCCTTTTCGAAGTAGCCCATTAGAATTGAACAACGTAAGCTTATGGTCGTGTTGATTGTGACGGAACCATATCACTAGAAGCACAGTGCTCATGTTCTATGGCGTCCGGTGCATCCAAACCACACGAATCGTTCGGGTTCACGTAGAGGTTCAGATTCAGTTAGGTTGGGTCGGTTTCACTAGCACAAGCATTTCTTATGAATACGATAAAATGGAATATATTTGCGTAAACTTTAAGAGAAATATTACTCAGAGTGTAGTCTACAGTAGCTCGTGTCTGGATGTACTACTCTTGACTCCACACGAAGTGTTGAGGAGAAGTAACTGACATCCTAAGAAAGCAAAATTATATGAATGAATATCTTCCCACGGTCCTGGCAGGCACAATCATCAGGCAGACATAGAAATCAGGCGAGTATATGGATCCTTGGTAAAATCATAGTTGTAAGAGATGGACACTCAGCTATTTTGTTCTAATTGATTTTGAATGTTTTATGCATACTGTTTTAAGGTAACCAGACCAACGTTCATTTTTTTTAAAAAAAATATGTATTTTAATTTTTGTGCATGTAGATTCGTTTTATAGAATTACAGAAATACTACTCCTACCATAGGTAAAACAGTACAACGGACACGAGTGTTACAGAGTACACACGCTAATGTGCTGCTGGATCAATGAAACTTCCACTCAAATGATGCGCTAAACAAATCATGTCCAGTGTTTAAATTTAGTACGTAATCGTAACATACACACTTCGGTATCAGTCTGTCGTTTCGTTGGATTTGGACTAAACTACTTTCATTCACTGTGCCTAGTGGACCTGCTTAAAGTCGTTTACAGTCTCCAGTGGTTGTTAGCTATAACACTCATTTTGAGTAAAAAATAACCAAAGTGGAGTTAGGTCATATTCATTTTTGTTTCCGGTTTTGTTATTTTTCATGTCAAAGATTCGCTTACCCAAAGTTGTGCTAATCAACACATTTGGATGTTCAAATGCGATTATTCTCGGCTTGCACGCAAGTACAGGTAACAGCATAGTTCTGATCCTTAGTCATGGAACATTTGTTTCGCCTACTCTTTCAGTATACGTCTTTCGGCACGCAAGATTGATCACTCTATCAAGAATATACACAAGTAACCCACTGATTTACAGCCGACGAATCTGCCTTTTATAGATCGAAATTATTCATGTTTTTGTCTGTATGGACATGTGAATTAACAAAAACATTTGGAGCTACGAAGACTGGCGTCCATAAAACTGTTCAGACGGTCAATTAAAATCGCTGTCTTTACCAGTTTGACCTGATTCGTACACCTCTGGCGGTAATCAACACTGGTCGGGAACTTTATGGTTGAATGGCCTGGAGTGAAATGTAATTTGTTTACCATGATTAGATGTTCGGAAGTCTTTTATTACAAACCGGTGTTGCACACCCAACCCATATGTTTTTTTTCTTCGGGTGATCACTCAGGCCGTCCTACTAACACTGTGAAGTGAATTTCAACATTACAATACCTAAAGAGCAAGTAGGGTAGAGATAGACGTAACGGCAGAGAGATTGCAGATATATACTGTTGAAACATACAAACTGACAGATAATGAGACATGTACCCGTACATACATTGATACGGTCTGTCTAGTTCCGTAGGCAGGGGACTAGTGTACAGTTAGATTTGCTCATACAATGCCGAAACTCTTGCTGGGCCTGCAGTTTTAAGTCATATTAAGGAAATTTCAGCTGTGTCTGATGTAAGCTTTCCATAATACAATTACCCCGTTCGTCATCTTTGCCCTCTCACCCCATTAAGTTCATTACACTGGCCTCACATTTAGCTAACCATAGGTGTGTCAGACATACACATCAGCCATCATTTGCTTCAACAGGCCACATTGAGTTTCCACGGCGTTTTACTTGCAGACGTTTTAGTAGCTTACTACCAGTTCTCAATCTGTTATTTTACCAAACTTCTTGTTTTCAAGAAGTTGGCCATTCTTCATTCCGTTGACATGACCCATCCATATTGGTTATCTCTCGTCGCTCAAAGCGAATAAAGTAAAACACTACTTCTCATTAAGAAATGTTGTTGTAGGTGTACTCGTATCTGTCACCATCGGTGATTTCTTTAAGCCAGAAAATTTAGAAAATGCTATAGCTGCACTCAATGCGTATACGCTTTACCAGAACACTATAATACAGATTTTCTGAGCATCTCTATTCTGACGCCATGACTCAGTTCAGTACGTTAGGTCAATAGTAACTTTGCACTGTTGAAAAACTGTTCGAGCACACCATTAAAGCACAGCTTGACATTCACCAGAAAAACACAGACAAACTCATCCAACATGCACGAGTAGGAAGGTAGAAACTGCTGGTGTTGCTTGTGTGTTTTCTTCGAGTTCATGGACAAACCGAAACGTCCTTACTGAAAGAAGTAGTTAGTAGTTAGCACCTAGATTATTCTAGGTGCACTGTTAGTGCATTCTTGTTAGTATACAGTGCCCTTCTAAGTAAACCTGTAAGCGTGCACGATTCGCGGAACCAGTCTGTCACATTGACGAATTATAAAGGACCCCTGCGTAAGTCACCGCAAACAGGCCACACCTCATTACACGTGTTTCTGTTTAAGCTCTTCACAATTGGTGCAGATTAGAAGGAATAAGATGTGGAGGCGGAACGGAGAAAAGTTGAGAGATAAGTGTATGCATGCACATACATATTTGAACACATCCGTAAATATGTTTTGAATATGTAAGATCAAATTTCACATAACTCAGAGCACAGTTGCATAATGAAAGTTTTACAAATACTTGGTTCCACTGACCGATGGTCACAAACCATTCTGAGGACAGTGATAAAGCTTTGCTAGATTACAGACTAACCACTCCGTGAGAAATTGCGGTACAAATAACTAAGGAAGGGCTTAAAATCAGATGTTTAAATTTTGCTCATTGATTTGCCAAACTTAAGTTGAGTTGCTTGATGAAACGCCTTATAGGGGTTCCTGTCTTGACTTCTTAACATAAACCTACATGTCAGTCAATAGTGGACCATTAATTCATCCGCGACGTTTCAGATAGCTCGTTCAGTGTTGTCTGTACACAGAGATAATGCGGTCAACTTAAATAGTGTAGTGGAATCCTCCAAAAACCTATTGGTTTATGTGGTTTTCAATCACACTGAAAATAACTTCCTATTACATGTCAACCTTTCAATTGTTAGCTAGTAATCCGTTATAAAGATAACTAAGTGATATTTCCTTAAAAATATCATCGTTCATTAAAATGATACCCAACCGTAACCAGACCAATTTCTGAAGTAATCTTGTCAGATCTTATGAGTTTCTGTTACGTGATTGTCGAATTTGTGTGCATATACTCAGTGAGTCAATTACAAGACCATCAAATATTTCACTGATTGATTTGCTAGAATTCATGTGACACTTAAATTTTCGTGTTAATTAATCTTAGTTCCTGACAGTGAAAAATTGATTGATAGCTCAACATTTCTAAAATGTTTATGAAGAAAATCGCACAGACTACCGTAGCAAACCATCAACGCCACGCATGAGTACGTACAGCTACAATGCATATGTATAGATTGAACATCACCCACAATTGATCCAGGCACCTGTCGCACTCCCATAGACGTTTCAGTCGGCCCCTTTCGAACATCAGAAGCACTAGACTCGAGTTTCGCTCTCATTACAGCTCGTCAGTAGTGCACATCATCGCCATTGCCGGGACTTGAACCATGGACATGCTGTTCATGAGGCCACCGTGTTTACCATTGCGCTATTGACCTCACGTTAAGCACGACCGGATTATCATATGTGAACACTCAAACATTTTCGCTTGCGAGTAATTATCAGGTTGCCAGATCGCCTCGAGAGGAGGCACAGTTACTGTCTGTTAACTCCAATCGATGACCCCTCGACTAGGACTTCTCTCCGAGTTGAAATCACAGAAATCATTGACTTGTTGAGCGGTATTTGATTGCTAATGCATGTGTCAAGCCTCTACTTAAATGGCCATCGAACGACTTGAATGCTCTTTAACCGATGAGTCATCAGTAGTGAGAAGTTTAGTACTGCGCCAATTATCCCGGACTGAATGAGATGTTATTTTGCTCTCAGTTGGGTGAACTTAGTAAAAGTATGTATTTGTTATTCAGAGAAGCTACGAAGTACAACGCTTGGTGTTTCTGAATGAAACAACCGAGTGACTTGCAGGTAAACGCATCTGAGCATACGGAAGATTAACAGTTTAAAATCTGTTGGAAGTCCTTTACTGAGAAGTTCATTCTGCACATGCGAACAATAGTAAATAGACACTCCAGAGTTAGGCCACTCGAGGTGGTTGAAACGTAGAGTATTACAACTTGCTCGTAACGTTGTGTTATTCTCAATCCATTTATCCAGACACGGTGTTTAGTTTTATCCACATGAGTCGGACAAACTCCATCAATTGACGTTTAACAAAGTGATAAATACTATCGATTTGGAGCTAAGGATTACACGAGGATAAACGAAAACCGTGGTTAAATTAGCAAGAGATAATTAGGTAAATCAGCTTCAATTGATAACATATTTAGCGTCCCATATATATCTTTGTAAGAATAGATGAACCTTTCTAACTAGAATACTTTTACTATGGGTGCATGGAAATAATGCTGGTGTGAGGTGATAAGCAGTTCAAGAAATGATGAAGCACACTAGACACACTACAGTATGAATGAATTGTTCACCTCGTTTGGTAAGTAAAGTGTCAACCTTAAATCAAGCCAACCGAAAGTATACTTACATTCACTCAAAAAATGAAAACAATTTCTCCGTACGGATGAATCCAACTTGTATTTTTCGTGATAAAGAAACAGCTGTGTGCTGGGGCTTTGATGCAATGACCATCAAAAAGCACCAGTAGCCAAATCAATAGAACATTTCGGTATATATTCTAGTTTTCGTTCGAAACAGAACCGTTACATGACTAGATGAATTAGTTACAAATTTGGTGTTCAAGATAGAATAGACGCAAACACCTAAACGAAGCAGAGGACGAAAGACCGTGGATCACGTGTATGTAAATAGGTATTAATGCTGGGTATGACTTTTAAGTATAATGAGTAAGGGACGAGTGAAAACGGACTAGAAGTTAAATTGAATCGGTGAATCAGATATGTTGACCAAAGAGTCAACTCATTCTAACAAATGGAGAAAATGAAGTCACAATCTGGAACTGCTTGAAATGTCGTTTTACCCGGCTATCAAGATTAGTCAGTTTGATCGATTCGAGATCTGCTGCCGTGCGTCACAGAGTTCGGCCTTATCATTCATATTTACAGCGCACATGACTTTACAACTTCGATGGCCTTCGCAACCGCGCGTACCTGAAGAGTTCGAAACCTTCGTCTAATTTCCCCGACATTCTCTATATGATCTTCATAATCTGTGCCCAATACATGATCACCGATTCTGTGATCCCTGACTTTTCTATCAACCCCCGACTGGTCATATCGATTTCATTCTCGTCTAGCTCTTCATGTGTCCTCGATATGCTGTACCTGGCAAATTACAGTTGGTATCGACCTTTACCCATGTAAACCTGATCCAGGATCGGATTCATCCATCTGCTTACGTCTAATCTGCGTTGAATACCGTCCAACTTTCGGCTGATTCACCTAGTCTGGGTAAACCTCTGTATCAAGAAAGATAAGTTACTAGTAAACCAACTTTCCACAAGTTGCTTCATAATTATGAATTCTCAACCCCCATCAAGCACATTTCAGCTAATGACCTTATTTACGTATTTGTTATGAGTACTCAGAAGTTTTGACAAAATGCGATAACAGAGATGTGCGTTGGATAGCAATAATTGCAAAATGAAACTGACGGCTGTGTCTTGGTCTGCAAAAGCAATCGGAGAGTAATATTAACAATGAGAATGAATACAAAGTTAGACGAATTTTACAACGAACTTCTGATAGGTTGACAGTGATTCAAATTAACCTTACATAAAACACCATACACTTAACTCTGTTGAATGCAAGAAAAGTGTGGTTGGACCATGTTCATTCAGGAGTAGGAGGTAATTTAGAAGAAATTCTTTAACAATTCGAATGGGGTCACTGATTTCTGACTATGCTATGATTGAGGGAAGTGATATAATAAATCGATTAGCCGACAGATTTTAAGCGAAGTAAACGATTCAACCTGATATTTATCAGAAATAAGAAGTAAGTGTGAAGAGAAAAACCAGCGAAAAACCTCGTTTATCATGTCAACTAGAATATCACTTACATATTGATTTGAATAAGCTTGGTAACGAGGACATGTCGGTAGTGTAAACCAAACAGGATATCGGTTGTGAGTAACACTTGGTACTTGATATTAACATAACCGTTTGGTCGTTAAACTTGCCGCCGATTTACAAAGTTTTTTCAAAGCAATGTAGGACACAAAAATTACGTTGCAAGATTTATTCTAGCTCACTAAACGCCCCATTACAGTCCAACAACAAACTGGCATTTATATAAGTTGAATAACACTCACAATTTGTTGCAGTTGTCGCATTCCTCCTTCGAAAAGAAGCGGTAGACTCCAATCACACTTTTGTTAGACCTCGTCAGTACTACATATCCTTACCACAGCTGGGACTAGAACACCGGTCACGCTGTAATGAGGCAACCGTGTTTACCACTGTGCCATTGACTTCACATTAAACACGATTGAATTATCATATCTGAACGCTCAACTAAATTCGCATGCGATTACTGTTTAGTAGTAAACCTGGATTTAAAAAACGCATCAACACAGACAGTACATAAACTGATGTTCGGTTTGTAGTTTTCATGTCAGCAAAAAATAAGAACACTTTTGAAGGAAATTTTTCAGACAGGTTATCAGTTTCTGTCAGATAGGCTCCGTGTTTATAAAGCAGTGAATTATTTTTGTTAGAAGCATGACACTGATAACTCACCAATCCTGAGACTAGTCTCCATTAAGAAGACGGGATGCAAGTGATACAGCTAACATCTGATGTTGTCAGACGTTAAGACAGTGAGAAGTTGTCTAATATCCATTGGTTTTTGAGGTTTTAACACCTTGAACTCATGAAGTCACTCTATGGATGCGCATTATTACCACATTTCGAATGTGTAGAAGCGAAACGTATGAAGCAACTGCAAGTTGAATAGGTCAGCTTAGAACCTGAACACGTCAGTCGAGGGTCACGAACATATCAGAATATGGATGCCCTGATGATTATTAGATTATGCGTGGGCGGATGAACAGTAGCTTTGCGATTGAACGGAAGCGATCACCCCAGATAGCTCTAGTTGAGTGCTGTCATGAGAAAACATCTCTACCAAATTCAAATCAAGGCTTTTGTTTCTGAACAAATATAGTGAGCATGAAAGGAATCACTAGACCTCTTCAGGTATTTCGATAGTTTTCCCTGGAAGATCTATCTCAGAAGACGAAAAATAATGGAGAAGGAAGACGTTTAATTTTTATCTGAACGTGACAAAAGCAAAACCACTTGACTGATACTCCGTTCGGAGAATAACTATTCGCTGTCCAAATCCAGCTCAATGCAGGGCGTCACCACGAGAACCATAGAGATTGCTGGTGGTTGAATAACTGAAGGATGCGAAGGACATTTTATTAATTAAGAACTCGTTCATAATCCTATACGATTAATGACTACTGACATCCTATGGACGTCTCCGTCAAAATATGTAATGAGGAAGAGGATATGAAAATGAGTGATCCGTTCACATTCGGATGGAAGTTATATAATTTTAAAAACCACGAAGTTCACCCTGAATAAAGATCAGTGACATGTGGCCGGTAATTAGTTGAGGGTATACTTTCTTCGGCTAGTGTGAGATCGTTGTGTTCAGAATGCGAATTCATATCTTGGTTAGGAAGAGTTTGGTTGCCATTTATTTGGTCACTTGTGGTAAAAAGTTTTTTCTCAAGTGAGATTGTCTTAATGTACGAATCAAGTGTCACAAGAACGTGTATATTTTGCCGTCATCATGTCTGTCGATGAGGTTGTGGTTCTGATCAAAACGCCTGCATTACAAGTATATAAAATCCTACTAAGACTCTACAGTGACTAGAACTCCCGCCAAGCTTTTCATGAGGCAATAAGCTGACCACCGTCATCCACCTCACATTAGGCACGACCGAATTATCGTATGTGGACGCTCAACCACTTTCGCTTGTGAGTAATGATCAGGTTGCAGATCGCCTCGAAGATCTAATGAGAGCAAAACTCGAGTCTAGTGCTTCTGCTGTTCGAAAGCGGCCGACTGAATAGTCTATAGGAATGCGACAGCTGCAATCAATTATGGGTGAGGTTCAATTTATATGAAAACTAAAATCCTCTTCAGTACTCTACAGTGAACAAGCAGAATCAATTTCACATTGGAACACTTTTTAGTGACATGTGGAAGATAGCT
>LUCH01004377.1:9959-29846 GCA_013368495.1 Paragonimus heterotremus | reverse complement strand
AACAACCGGAAAGCTTTCCCTAAGTATACTAGTGTAGTGATGAGAGCTATCGTGCTATACTACTCACACCACTGCTATTCAGTAGTGGGGCCAGGGCATATATTTTAACATCGGAGTAGCCGCAGGAAAAATACATGAAGAAACATCGGAGCGTAACATCGCATGAAATGGTTCTTGGTACGTAAAGGAACGTGAATGAACTGAACACTGGCGTCTGTGACAACGTGACGGTCTGGGCCCAGTACCGTGCACAGATGAGTGTTTTTGTTTGTTGTCTTGTTGAAACGTATAACCCATGTGTTACCTTCTTAAATAAGTAACCTTTGAGCCTTCCGCGTTCTTTGCTCACAACACTGGTACGGGCGTTCACAAATACCGGAAAAGTCTCAGTATTCTGACACACTGTCGTCAGGTTTGAAAAATATGCCATCTATTAGTGCCTTCAACGATTAGACGGAAAAGAGTGTTTTGGCGCTGCCGATACCGAGAACGGCACCAGGAACACAGCGATCATCGTACGCATAGGCACACAAGTCCCAACTGACCGTTTTTGTCGTATGCGTCACGCAACCTTTTTGTGATGTTCATAGTCATGTGCGGGAAATGGACAGTAACCGGCGGTTTCGATCACCAGATGTCATCAACATATACAACACTACACAGTCAACTCTTATTTCATTAATATCTTCCTTAGTATTATGCTGACAATAACCGGTTTCCTCAGCGGACTAACAAATGCCGTCATAAAGTTAGAAGCCACATGTGTTTGTATGGAGTTTAGAGAGAATAAATTATGTATTAAAGTATCAAAAATCCCCAAAATACAACCACTTCAGGTGGGTAAAGTGTCTACTGACTAATGCACTAGCGTAGCATTATCGGTTTACGTAGACACCAGATATTATGACACCTAGATAAACATCACAACCCCATTGACTATGCGGTTGGCAAACCGCATTGCCAGTTGTCTGAACGTGAACTACTTGTCATGTGAATAAGCTTCATTTGATTAGTACATCAGCATAAAAGTGCACAGTCCTGTTCATATCAAGAAGATATGAACTGACTGAAGTAGAAAAATTGAAGTTTCCAGCGTTTCAAAGGAAACAGGTAAACATTTCCTAAAAGAATAGCCAGGACCTCGTGACATAGAACGAATGAATTGGGATGTTGTCTTACTCCCCTACTTGTATAAACGGTAAGTAGTGCATATCCTTATTACGACGGGTGAGGTCCACTTTCACACGAGGCCACCGTGTTGACTACTGTGCACGGCCCTCCCAATGAATGTGATTGTGAATAGTGTTCAGTTTAATTCATCTTGGCGAAAATGAAAAAGGTGGGTGTCCTGTGAGTTTCAATCCATCACCTGGTGATCACGGCTCTTCATTCAAGTCTAATACAAATTTCCTTTAAACGTGATAATATTGGCGCGTCGTTTTTGCAGTCATTAGCGTAGTGATACACAAGGTCACCTTGTATGAATGTGGACAGGATTACGTATGTCCGTCGCATGACAGTTATATGTTACTGACAAACTCTAACAGAAGCTGACTGTAAAAATTACTATCACATGTGCATGATTTCCTGGTCATGACAACAATATCGGCTAGCTTTCATTGATAACAATAGTGTTCGTTACGACCTGTTGGATTTGTTGAAGTTCGTCTGGTATGTTTGTCGTCTTTTATCTGGTATGATGCGGAACAATGAATCCATAGATGTGTGTTTGGTTTGGTTGTAGAAAGCCTATCCCTAATCTGCCTTTTTTTTCTTTGCTGTGTGCAGTAAACGATCATAACGAATTTTGTACCATAATTGCACATAAAATGTTTACTTTTTCCTTCTTACAACTATCACTGTCTATCTGTTAAAACTTCCTCATTGGTGTTGTTGACACGTTCTCATCTTCATCTGTACCCCATTGTTTTATTGAGGTCATTTCCCGTTGGCTGGTGTCTGTTTGTGAACACGTGCTTAGTTGCCTCATTTTGAACTTCTTTGCTGGATTATTTGTGCACCTGGTTGATTCACATTCAAGGTGAGATAGTACCTTTGTCGTAATCTTATTAAACAATATCGTATAAATTCCGATCCTTTCGATCGCCTTGTCTGACGTTTTTTTGGACTTGGAGGATAGTCCCGTTAACCTGACCGTATGACTAAACGTTATTTGAATTGTCAAATAGGCGTTACTGAGTGAATGACCCGAAATCGCCAGGAGCGATTTAACACTGTCCGTTCATCAACTCATATGAGTTCGGTCCAGATTAGCAATTCGTTAAGATTGAAGGAGCCCAGATATAAAAAAATCTGTATTCCTAGGACGTTTCAGCTGGCTACAGATAACTTATACACTCTTTCTGTTCACGTGTTACCAACTGAACATGTGGCTTAATCTAACTGCACAATAATACACTGTAGACAAAAAATTAGACGAATTGTCTTAGTATTAGAAGAAGCAATTCGATTCGAGTTTGCCAGCATAATTATAAGGAAATGTAAAGGTTAACGTTGAAATTCTTGAAATTTTGTTAGACTGACCAATTTTTGTGCTGTCTGAGTCGACTATACCGACAGTAAAAGCAAATTGGGATAGCTGGAACATTATTTCTGAGTTTTTCTTCAAACACTGGTGATATATGAGACAATCAGTGGGTTGTTTGTAGTATGTGATATATCACGTGATTCTCGGTTGGTAAGTTTTACAAAAGGGCCAACATCACAGGAATAATAGCCTGGGGAGTTATCGGTGTCTAAGCCAGACATGCGTGAATACAGTGCTGAAATCCAAATATATACTAGTGAGCTCGAATGACGGAAATTTGTCGGGACAAGAAAGTTTTCATTGTTAATTGGTATACCATCTGTGAAATTGGATGCATGCATAAAAGCTAACCAAGATTAGACGTGCGGTTATTTTTTTTACCCCAGAGTTATTTGTAGTATGTAAAAACATCCGCACACAAACGGACAGTATACTTGTATAAACCGAACACAATGAATCGCAGCTGTCGCACTGTCATATATAATTAAAGGTCAGTCCCTTCCGAAAAGAAGCGCTAGACTCAAGTCTCACTCTAATTAGACGCATACTACGTCCGGAACTAGAAGTTCAGCCACGCTTTCGCGAGGCAACCGTGTTTACCACTACGTCACTGATCACACATCAGCCACGGCTAGTTTGCCATAAGCTCAGACAAATTCGCTTGCGAGTAATCCTCAAGTTGCCCAATCGCCTCTGGAAGGGACACAGTAACTGTTCTGTTAACTATAATCCACGATCCCACCACCAGAACTTCTCTCCAAGTAGAAATCGGAGAAATCATTAAGTTGTTGGGCAATTGTTCGATTTTTACATACTTCTTGACTCTGGTTGAACTGTATTGAGTTTAATTTCGCACTTTTATATTTTATTCATCTGTTGCGCAATCGTAAGAATGAAATTGGATAAATTTTACACGTTTCAAAGTGACTGTAACATTCGTTTTCACATGATGCTGTTTGTGTCCTATGCAAACAGCGATCTTGGAGAGAAAAAGATTAAGACACGTGTGAACGCATTTTTCCTTGGCAATTTTGTTCAAGTTGTGTCAGACGCAGTTGACAAATATTTATATGTAAATAAGCACAATCGTAAGCCTACTAATCAAGTCTGGTGATATCGGGTTGGTCACAGGCAACCTTTTTTGGCTGCACAGATTAGATATATCTCTTGTTTCCAACCGCTTCGGGAATCAAAAACAGATGCTGGTTATTGGTCGGGTTGACAAACCGGAATGCGATAATGGGTTTCGACCGATCAACAGTGATGACCAAGTGATATTACAAGCAGGATACATGCTTTACTGAGTACATGGTTGTTTGAAGTAAACAGAGGGCAGTGGAACGATGAATTCACGTGCTATATTCCGGATTCATTTCAGCCCTCTGTTCATTTTCTGTGACTGAAGTGTCAAACACAGACCAGCCAGCGAAATCCTGACCTAGAACTCGGTCATTTCTGCCTGTGCTATGTGTAGTCACAGCCTATTACGAATGACATTTCTCAGGCATAAGTACATTACATTCAGACCAGCACATGCCGTTGGGAACTTAAAACATGGACGCTTATTGAGCCATAACTGAATAACTCAGTCGCATCGTTCTGTTATCACGGACTGTCCACAGTATCTAAATCCGGTGGCCCAACAGTCCATGTTCAACTGACAAGTGAAAACTTGTTGTAGATATGACGTTTTAAAAGTGAACCTCTTGGAACTGAACATTTACCTACCCGGTTAACGGTGGAATTGAGCAGTGTCTCTATGATAACATCACGTGCAAAAATTGTGCTGAATATAAGCAAACAGTGTGACTGGTTGGGTCAAAAATCGTTCCCAAGTGCAACCTGCCTTTGAGAACCGACACCAGTGTGGTCATATCACTTCGCATAACACTGCAATGGACGCGATGTCGATCGCATTGTACGATTAAGTAGTCTGAAGCTTGACTCAACTCAACCGAATTTATCAATCATGATTTGTCGCTAGAGTTCGGTTCAGTCATTGCAGCAATCTATATGCTCATGTTTACGCTATAATACATTGTCGTGATAAATACTAGAGAACTTTGAGGACAAAAGGCATTAGTCGTTTAAACTTTTAGTAAAACAGCGATTTTCCACCTAATGTCCCGTTTTTACGAGCAAACTTACATCAACCCTTCGAAAATGAACAAAACTTGGTCACTTTTTGATAACAATATCTCCCTAGCTGAAGTTAGACACATTGTGAGACTAATATATTTGCACCTGTCGTTTCAAAAATATATCTCAGATAGATGGCCATCGAGAAGTTACCTGCATTGCAAAAGCCTCAATCACGGGTGGGCAGAGTCAGAAGCCTATGATATAACGCAAAATTCCTCACTACTCCTCAATATTTTTCATACATGATGCAGTCCATCGATCGCAGTTTGGATTGGAAATAGAGTTCAGCATGGTTAAACCATGTTGATATAACAGATGACTATGATACATATAGGTCTTCGTTTTTACATAACAGAAGTTACTTTTTATTTCAAAAAAACGAAGGTTTTAACTGCATTTAGATTTTCAAAACCTTCGTCACTCAATATTTCAACTGAGAAATGTTATTTGATTAGCGCAGATGGGCGTTGCTACGATTCGAATTTATAAATTCAGAATGATACCAGCTGGTACACGTTAAGAGCGTGTGAACGCCTTTTTAGTATACCTGTGAACACACAGTGAGTACATGTATTATATTAAATACTCATAAAGAACACTCAAGAATGTGGAAGCGATAGAGTTCACTTGAATAACACCCAATATAACGAATGCCTACTAATATACAAAGCTGATCTCGAATTATTTCAAAGCAGACGAACATTTGCATATGCCTAAAACAAGTGTGTGGTACAGTTGAATAATATTTGAATAGCACATCAATTCCATAAAGTTTTAAATTCCTACATCGCCATTTACCTAGTTTGTGTATCCACTTACAACTTCTGTGACCAGGGAACATCCCGAACGTTTAAAATCACAAATCATGTGTATAACGGTACAATTAATAGTTGCCCTAAAAAGTGGACATACAGTATTTTGGTTAACTTTAACAAGCTACTGCTTATAGTTGATTGAATTAGCCAGTGTGGTGGCCAAAGCTACTGAAATTTTCGCTGCAAACAGTTGTAAACACAGCAAACATATCATGCTGTGTTGACATACTGATATGGGTATACCCACTTCCTTTGATCGCACAATGAGAGCCCTTGCAAAATGTCGAGATGTCTAGTAATCAGGATCTCTCTGTTAATTTGTCTGGTTTAGACAAATTTGCAGTTAAGCAGAGTATCTGAAGTAAATCTGAGTGAAAATTTGTTCTGAACCTTCTGAAGAAACGCCTTAATTACTTAAGTTCCAATTTCCTATTAACTTAGTTCAATTGTTATCCTGGAGAGTTGAAAATACAACATCACAAATCCATGGCTGAGGCTCAGTTCTGGAATCCCTTGACCTTTCTGAACCTGCATTTCTATTTAGCTGAGTATCAACCAATTCCTCAAGTGAAACTAGCGTCTGATTACTACAGCAAAACATCCCTGATAACCGCCCACCATCTGATGGAGATGGTATTGCAAGCATTGTAACTTAGACAAGACGTTACAAACAAGATTGGATTTCGATGTTGCTCATTAGGTCCCGTGAGGACCGCATGTCTGATCGGTTTTATTTAAACTTAAAGTGAACTAGACATTCGACTCTTTCTTCGTCAATTTAACAAATCAACTTAAACGGGTCGAAAAGGCGTCCAATAAAGCACAACGTTTATTGACCAACACGCTAGTTACCATACCACACGCGGGCTTGCGATTTTGAATCACAATTCTAGTCCACAACAAGCCCCCGGTTTCCGCTCACACGTCGTGTGCACTTCTACCCGGTTTAGGTGTGTGATTGGCGCCTTCTATCCGGGGTTTTCCGCCCGTTAGTCCTCGTCCGTTGATGCGATTTCGTTGAGCGATGGCTTCTCCGGTCGCTCGTGTTGTCCTCCGTCTATCCACTGTGGGCTTTGACCGTACATCACAGCCGTGTCGAGATATTCCTGAGAGTGTTGGAATAATCGGGCCTTCGATTTGGTCATCCATTCTATTTCGGCTGCCACGTCTCGCCCGTTGGTCCGATCCGGTCGAGCGATGACTCATCCGGTCGCCCACGCCGTCCTCCATCCGCTCGCGGTGGGTTTTTGGACGCACATCCCCTGTGTTGAGGTATTCCGCCGAGAGTTGGAATGCTCACACTTCCTGCCTGACAGTCCACCACACTATGTTAACACCACAATGTGCTTCCTGAGGTCGTTTTTTTCATTACGGCAAAACTTTAGCAACTTGGTAGGGGAACCTTCTGAATATGCACATGTTCTGTAAATTTACTCGCAATCTGTCACTCATTATCTTTGACCCGAATGAGGTTTTAAGACAACTTACTGCAGAATCCTGGAAACTAATCATTCTGAAAACTGGAATTCCTTGTCAAGGTTAAAATGTGTGACATAATAAAGTTATGTAATAGCACAAATGAAGTATCATATAGAGAGAGTTTTTCATGAATTTAGCATAATGTGGCAGTTTTGGTAATTTGTTTCTTGCTTTCAGACTGTCTGTTTTGAGTTGATGTGTTTTTGTTAGAAAACAATGCTACATTCGGTGTTCACACCTTTGTATATGAGTGTGCATTTCTTCCTGTTTACCCCGTTGTAAAGCTGGCCTCTAGTAATCTGTATTGAATAGTTTGCTAGCCAGAATTCTATGCAGAACTGTTAGTACAAAATCCTCATTTTAGGAGGCTTCCGTTTAGAGAAGTCACCCCTGACTTGCGGCCACTTTGGCTGAAACAGCAGGGTTTCTGGTAAGAACACAATGTGCCAAGAATCTGCCCTTGATCTACCAACAAGGGATACAAAAGCCACATAGTCAGACTGATTCGTATCAGGTGGCCTGCACAAAAATGGTTCCCACCCCAATAGGACTGTGGTAATTTTTTGACCACACTGGTAACACTGGCAGCCAACGTGAATGGAAAGACTGACTGAATGACTCGTATGAACAACATTCTGCTTACTAAGAAAATGTGATACCGTTGACCAATGATCAACGAAACTGAGCTTATCAAACATGCAAGTACTTGGACGGGACAGTGTTTGAATAGTGTTTCAACCTCCGACTCCGCACGCCGGAAAGTCGGGGGCAAACATGCAAACATTTTATCGTTCACATCTCCTTAGCGAAAACGGGAGAATGTTTGTTCAGGATGCACCCATCATTGATAAACGAAGTATGATAAAAAGTTATTCTATGCAGGGTAATTACACCACCAAATTCTGCTGTCTTAAATATGCGCTTAAACAACCAGATTTAGAAACTCAGTTTGAGAATCTTTTTGACCAGCCGAGTAATCTTCAACCACCATCAGTTCTGAACATAGAAATGTTTAGGACAACGTTAATTCAATCTTGCTACCAATACTTTACTTAAAAATCAACAGTTGGAAACGAAAAAATCACAACATCCAAACGTGGTAAAGGTGCAGAAATTGTCATACTGGATGAGGCGGATTACTTAAGTAAAGTGAACTCATTGCTGTAAGACATAACCAAAGTTGTATGAAAAGAAAACGAACAGGATAAAACAATGACTGTTGGACAGGCTTTAACAAAATTGTTGCGATGTTTGAAACAAACAGGACTTATGATCTTACGCACGTTTGAGAGAGTCAGACCAGTAGGTTTTGTTATCCCTAGACCTTACGGTTTACCTGGGGTTCACAACCGATCTTGAACATGTGTAAATCATCATGTCACGCGACTGCAAACTGTTTAGGCAAGTTGTTAGAACCTGTAAGTGGACAGCTAGCGATCCACAATTTGCGAGGTTCATTCGAATTTGTTTTGAGGGAGTCTTCAGTGAGCCAAATTTATCACGGAAAAGAATATTCTCACTTGATGTGGCATCCCTATTCACAAATATACCGCCCAGGATTACTGTTGAGTTTCCGGGCAATTATCTTGAGAGTAACTCCATTGGTGTGGAATTACTGGTAGAAGAAATAAAATGGTCGTTACATCGTGGTATCTATAACGTTCAGTTTCAATTTTCCGGTAGATTTTGTCGACAAGATGGCGAGATAGCAATACTCTTACCATTAGGACCGTCATTGGTCAATATTTTTATGGTAAAGCTTAGAAGTGGGGCGTTAATGATGGGGATTAACTCGCTTCCCCTTTATAAACGATATGTAGATGATATTGCAGGTGTAGCGTCCTTAGTGAAATACCGGAACGGTTCAACTCAGCCCATTAGAATAGGGGTTTTAATATAAAGCCTTAGTCAACTGAAGGTATCTCATTTATAGGCGTCTTCCTGTCCTAAAAGACGATACAAAGGAAAATATCCCGTGAGCTAACCTGGGTCGGGCAACACACGAAAGTTTGTAGTTTTGTAATAGCAAGGCAGAAAATTAACCTCATCGACATCTATTCGACAGATCTAAGGAAATCTATTCCAGTGACACTGTAAAGATGAAAATGCAACTTGTATTTACCGTACCAGTTGGAAACGTTTATCCAAAATAGTTTACTCACAAGCATATATTAAGTAACACAGAATCAGGCGAACCGCACACTGTGGACGAAAATTCGGTTAATGTTTCATTGTCTTTTATGAACGATAGTTGTCTGAGGATAGATGCAACGGACTGGGAGTAACTCTGGGCAAGCCCTATTCTGCAGCCAAACTACATGGTCCGTTTGACTCCATACAAATTGTGCACCCCCAGTTAGAAGATACATCGCCTGTCTATGCTGTTTCTCATTGTGTATACCGTTTGGTTTGTTCCTGTGCAACGAGCTACGTAGGCCGCATGACACGGCGATTACCTGTACGCATTTGGGTGCAATATGCAGTATGGCTAACTCTTGGCTTGGCAAAATCTTTTTCGTCTTCGATCGCGGTGCACTTAATACAGTACAACCACACAGTCCATCTCAGATTCATTTCGTCACATCTATCACGTTCGTAGTTTACAATCAAAGCAGGTCAAAGGTCGTTTGTTGGCAATCGCAGACGCCATGATCATCCACATGCTCTCCACCGCTATGTACCAAAAAACATTTCGTCAGAACACAACATACTATGACCCTGTGTCAACGTCCGGACCGAACAGATTACGTAATGGTGATCAATATCTTAGCTAGCCATCGTTATTTTGTACAACCAACCTGATCTTTCTGAAACTGATAGCGAACCGTTCGATCCATTATTGTAATTCCTTTCGCACAAGATTAGTCCATAAACACTGTTTGAACAAAACAGTTAGAACATAAAAACTGATAGATGCAAGTATTTCGTATTGACTCAACCTTAACAAATCTACAACAGAATGGATGAGTTTTTCCAAAACAAACAATTAGGGGGTGGATAATCAATCAACGGGATAGAATAAATCATTAAGTCCAGGGAATGATCAGGTTCACGAGCAGTTGTTTCTGAACACAGAGAGCTTGAATCGACTGATTGCGATAGCTTCAGCAGACAGCAAAAATCCGGAGTTAGCGTGACCAATGGTCAGGACGTGTTTAGCTACTGAGGAAACTGGTTGTATTGTGTTCAGTCTGATAATGAATCACCGAAAACGAGCTTGTTCGCCGCACATTCTGATCACTTGTACCATGGCCAGAGACAGCTGACGAACAGGTAATAGAACTAAACAGTCTGATAAGATTCCTAAAACAAAATACCATTCTGTCTCTGAATAATTCTACAACTAATCCGTCAATCTTTTAGACCAATGTAAGTGAGCTACTTTCTATTCCACTAAGCATCTCAGGAAACCTGTAATCAATGGCTGTCTGAAAAATACCTGTCTTAAAAGTAGATCACAGAAAGTGAATTGTAGTTTACGTTTCGAAGCTTTTCGCTAATTAGCCGGTAACAAAATGCTGAAGTCTTTGTGCTTTGCTCTACTTACGACTACTGGATGTTTCGGCGTGTGCGTAAAAATCTTGAGGGAAACGTTACTGTATCGACGATCATTTACTGTTTTGGAAGTGTAGAGTAGGCAAAGTGGAAGTCACAGATAGTCATATCCAAGAAGTGTTCCAGATTCCAAAGAAGAATGTATAATATTGCTAGATAAATCAGCGTTCTTATTTTTTATATTGTTCAGAGGTTGAGTTAGAGCAAGTAACCGGTCTTAGGAGATTAGTGGTAATGTAGCTGACACTAAGACGAACTTGAGTACTCAGTTAATCATAGTAAACGAGCTATGGTATAGGGTTAATATGTATACATATTTGTATGTGTCTCATGCAATTCATTCCTACATTTGAAACAATTCTCATTAATATTCCAAAAATGCAGGAGATATACAAGGTTGGACATGCAACATTGAATCAATTGTTCAAGTGAACAAATTATGCTCACGATATGTTCTTTGCCACTTTTTAAACTACACAGTTAGTTTCTATTTAAAGTGAACTATTCGAACAGCGTATCATAAACACCATGATTCTAACTTTAGAATCAACCGTCGTAGAAATGCAAAAAACTGGACACAACAAGCAAGTCAGTGAAATTTCTACCCCGGTTATTTAAAAACTATCGTCCTATAGTGAATTAATTGAATAGACACAAGAAAATGTCTGTTGATCATCTTAACCATACCGGAACAGTTTGTGTCGTTTCGACAGTCGGTAGCCTTGGTTGTATAGTTTTATATGAATCTCAACATCACCTAGTTTCGCAGACCTGATCCGGGTACGAAAAATCTGAACTTTTTCTGGATTCGAACCAGCGACAGAAAGAGCATACCCGGATATGGCAAGTTACCTGAGATACAAAATCACATTGGAAGCCCAGAAGATTCCCGTTTGCCCTGGGTTATCTACCCAATCCATCCTACCCTATAGAATCTACCAAATAAACCAGGAAACTGAATAATTAAGCAAATTTTCTTAATCAGTTCGCTGGTTCGAGTCCAATGCAACGTCCGGAATTTTTGCTATTGGATCTGCTTTAAATCACTATATTTGCCAAACTGCTTATCAATAATTCAGTTTTAATGCTTATCGGCTGGACTAGTGAATTTCAGGACGAACAGATTAAGTAACTTTACTCGGGCCGTCAGGATTCTGATTCCTTCGCTTGCTTCCAGATCACATAATGGTTTGAGTGGGTAACTGAGTTCAAAGTTGAAATTTCTGAGCTTTCTCTGTGACTTTTTAGCTCACCTAGTAGGATATTCAGCACATCTTGACATGCTGTTTCTGTCAGTGTTACGAATCAAGCAGAAGCTCAAACGGTTCGCAATTAGGTTTCTTCTAATTCACCTAACTTCCGTGAAGATAGAACACGACCGAAAAGCAGGTCGCAACAGTTTAATGTTTATCTTCCACGCTCCATGGTTATCAATGCTAAGACTCAACCGGTGTCTTGTGATTATGAAATTAGCCTAAAATTACAGGCCAGAAAAACAAAGTTAAAGATTTCACGAGGTGGAAAATACAATGGAAAATCAATAAATATGGCTAACATTTAAGGAACACCAATGGGAATCAAGATAAGCCTGCTGCTGGATTCAAGATCGAGTATAAGATCCTATTATTTTTGTTGATAAGTTCGTGCCCCAGTTGCATAAGTGCGTTCAATTTATTTCAGTGGACAAAACGATAGCCCTTAAACCTGTCCATACTGACATTTGAACAAAAGTGTACTAGTATAATGCCTGTGTTTTGTTGTCTGTGTAAAATTTTCATGAATTTTAGTGCACCAGTCACAAACATGGACACACTTTTAACAATGACCAGCCTAAGAACACAGTTAAAAATTCTATGCTAACGAACATTGGGAAATCCACACTGATTTTCATCGAAAACAACTGTGACCAGTCTGAGGTCGGATAACAAAACTGGGCTAATTAGCGACAGTCTAACACCAAAATCAGGACACAAAACCGTGAATGAACATCACATGCATTTGGGAGAATACGAGAGAGGACCGACAGATAACGTTTCCTTGACTTCTCTCAGACTGCCTTGAAATCAAGCACATAAGGACCAGTATTCTTTGGTACTGACGCCAAATGACTAGACATTCGCAAAATGTTTATATTTTCTCAAACAGCGCAGCGGTCAGTCTAAACAACCTGTTCCAAAACAGCAACTTAATAAAAATACAAGTGATCTGTTGGATTACGTAATCGGGCATCGAGTTACTTGAACTCATTGTCCACTTTCATTCTTCGGGAATTTTTCGAAGAACACGTTTACTTAAGACAACTTTCTTCCGAAGTGATTAAATGGGTTCCTTAGTTTGTATAACTCTACTTACGCTTTGTTTGACCCAGTTATTTGTCTAGCACATAAATGAAAAGAGATATTCAACTGAGTATTTGCACACTAAAACATGAAATCTGATAGTGTTCAGGTGATTACGGGTCATCAGTGCAACTCTGAATGTTGAACCCACTTGAGAGGCTAACAGATCGGTGAGTTCATTTTGACTGACTCCTAGGCAGCTGATTTGTTTGGATATGTAATTTAAGCAGATTGAGCGAAGAATTGCACTCATCGTTGATTTTTTTGCTACTTATTGACCGGGGAATTTATTGTTTAAAATGTTATGTTATAGTTAACAGCGGTATGGATTATACCTGCCAACAACAGACAACTTTCAACCACTGTATCACAGTTATCTTATGAATCAACTGGTTAATGAAAAGAAGTAAACGAACAGCTTTTCTGTATGGCTTTTAAAATATTCTAATACGTTTTCGTGAAAATTGATCGAAAACCGTGTGAATCGGTGTTTTGTAAAACCGTGCTGATTATCTAATCACCACTACAATACTTGGAAGACCAATTAAATTTAAAGTTGACATAAATTGAATACTGCTTACGTTTCGGATACATATAGAAATTTTCCACTGACTCCTTTCAAACGCCAGCAATAAAGCGAAATTTTATTCTTGCTATGGCTGGGCGCTCCTTGTCACAAAAGAGCACTACAGTCGGACGAACAGTGTGGACCACCGTACCAATGACCCCACATAAGTGACGACCGAATCAACATAATAAAAGCCCAATCATATTAGATTACCAATATTTTTCAGACTGTTTCAAAGTTAATTTGTAAAGTCATCATTGGTCACGGAAGCTTTTGAAAAATGAGTGTTGATGGAATATCTTCCCAGGTAGTCTCTCATGAATAAGGGTCGAGTTCAATATCTTTCATTCTTTCGATTAATAGTTCAGCAGATTGACAACTATGCGCTCCATGGCCGTTGGAGAGTCTATATCTCTGAAAACAGGAATTTGCGGTGTTTGCTTTGTAATCGCCCAGTAAAAACCTTTCATAAAAACAAACAAGAGCGGCTACTTAAGGAAATCCTGATATGAGGATTAGCAGAACTTGGAAACCGATGCGTCATAGTCATTTGGGATGATAGATCGTACTAACAACAGCGGCTAAACGAATGCCTTTCAGTGTCCCGAAAACATTTTCTGATTTCATCATCATCAACTCGAAAAATAAAACTATAGCGACTATTTGAGAGTGACGATAATAGCGTTCTAACAAACCTCTACAGTCACGTTCACGAAAAGGCATCTTAAGCTTCTCAGATTCATGTAACCGCCCTGGTGAACACAGCCAACAATTCGGTCACTTCATTCATAGATTTTCTGTCCTTTGCTTGAAGATAGTTGTGCTAGTATTGAGGATGTTCCCTTAAAGACTGTGTGAAGCTGTTGAACCGCTTTTTGGATATCTTACATTTTTTTCTCTCAATCCATCTCAAATGACAGCACCTAGTAGCTGAATAATTAGTAAAGGTAAGTCTACCTTCCTGGTGGTTATCACCCACTTGCTATACCTTGAAGCAAGTAAAAGGTACCAAGGGTTTTCATATAAAAATCGTCTAATACATTTGCATTTTGAGCCTACTTTGACTGTGTAAAAACGGATTTTTAATGAGTCGTCGCTGATCGACAAAAGTGTTGCTATCAAATGACTACTGGACGATATTGGCCGATTAGAGCAACGGTGCTAGTGTATTATATCCAGACTTTGTCAAAAACAATTTAACGAAGGAGTCATGTGGTTTTGCTTACTAAACATCACCAGCATGTGATTCACGGTAACCTTCTGAAGTGGTTGAAGCCTACAGTGGAAAAAGAAATTAATGAACAATGTTACAAAATTATATACAGTAGTTGTTCATAACAGATTCCACCATACTAAATTCGGTGTAGGTTGGAAAAAGCTTTCTTTTGAATGACAAAGAAGTTTTAGTGAAGCTGGTTCCTCTAGTTCGCTAAAATTGACTTTGTCACATTTAGGTTACGTTAGAAACGACCACGCGAAAGCAAAAGCAGGGAGCTCGAGGACGATATGTTGTACTGATTCTAACGACTGACATACAGTCCATATGTGCAATAAACATAGCAGACAGGAAAAGGAGTTTTGCAACGACAGACTGGACATGATAGACATTGCAGGTCATGTCTTGTGGATCGGCAATATCGAGCTGGTACCTTTTGTGCTTTCTGTACTAGTAAAAAAAGCTTATTCGAGGATCCACAAATTTTTGCTGCCCGCTTTTACTTCCCATGTTTTCTTCATTGTTACGAAAATATGCAAAGTACATTAAAATTTAGGGATGGAGACACTTATTGCCCTCATTATCCAAGAATCTTGTGAAGATTTTCTTGGGACTGAGTTGAGGCCGTTAGAATTGATTTCAACGCTAGAAATTCCAAGGTTGTGTATGTACGTCGACTTTTGTACATTACTCACTGCATTGATGACTTCCTTCTTCAAACGAGAATAATGTGGAGAATAACCCACAATACGTTGACCTCTCTTGAGGTGCATGCAAACGTGAAGGAAGCCATCAGCGCACTAATGCTGTACAAGTAACCAGGTGGTCCATTCCATATCACCTCCTCCAAGCTAAACTACACTAGCTTCATCTCACCGCAACTCAAGTTTGGGTTTGGTTCATGTTTACTGATTGGTTGTGTGTTCTTTACCGTTTACTCTCGTTTACTTACACTTTCAGCATCTCTCAGTAGTTGACTGTTATATAGATTTATGATGGACAGATACGGTTTTGATAATTAGTCGAAGTATACTTCTCTTTCGGTCACTCCCAGGATTGATGAGAACCGAAACGTTCGTAGAATTTCACCTCAGTAGGCTGATAGTAACCAGCTTGTCACCCCAGAGTGACCATTTGAAGTTACCTAGACTTCCCTGCCGAATTAGACTAAGTTTGTCCGTCAGCGAACTGTAATTACCACCAAAATCACTGCACCTCTGTTGAGTTATCTGGGCGCACGCCGGCTGAAAAAGTTTTCAGCTTATTCAACTATTAGGTAAATCAGCAAAACAACATGGCATCTCCTTACCTCCTATTGGCATGCATAAACTCGTAGGGAATGAGATGACGGTAATGTTGACCAACATCGACCAGTTTTCTTCAATTTCTTCAGTGACACTAGTGAATAAATGGTGTGAACACTTTCTAAAAGAGTTTCGCACATTCTACATGACGAAATTGTCAACTACAAAGGCTACTGTGATAGCCTGTGGGTATAATATCACATTCCTTAATGGTTGTGTTTATATTAATCAGGGCAGATGAGGCAAGTCGAGATAGTGGTTTGACTTAAGGTCGGTCAGCTTGAACAGAGCTCAGTTCACCGAGGGCTCTTAGAGTGTTTTGGGTGACTGCTCACCTTCAAAGTTCTCTATTCCACCGACTGCCTTCTAGGTGCAATCAAGATAACACATATCTGAATAGCTGTGCTGGTGTCAGAATCAAAACTCAGAATGCATATCCTCGGCTGACTGCTTGAAATATTGTCGTGTGCTACTTCTTGGACGATAAGATACAACATGTGAGGACCAGTCTGGGAGACTGAGTAGTGCTGGTAAATTGAGTAGTTAGTGAATATAAATTAAACATCACTCATGATTGATCACATCTTCCGCGGTTCTACGAACTTTTCATCCAGATCGTTTGAAATGAAAACACTTAGTTCGAGTTTCACTAGTAAAAGTCTTTGTCACAAGGATTTTAATTCAGGCACATTTTCCTATGAGGGGACCAAGTTGGAGTGCGCTCGCTACTATATTTCTGCAGGGTCTTGATAGTAGTTTGTCGGGTCATTTTACCTTTCAATTAACTCATCAGTTTATTTTCGACTGCGGCGATACACCTCTGCAAAACTGAACGTAGCTCAAGACATCGGATGGCTGAGCATTTCTCAAACGGTTAGTGAGAGTGACGACGCATCTGAGAACGAAACATGTATTGGAGACAAGTCATCTGGTTGACCCACTAATTAATTTAACGCATTGCTAAGTACTCGAACTCCAAAGTCGTTAGTGTCTACGTAGGCTATGTTGCTTAAAAGGCAACGTTTGAAACTGTGTCCACAAAGTGTCGCTTAACGGGTGATCTTTTTACCATGCTGCGTAAATTGTCTTTTAGAAAAACTAGAGCAAACGAACCGTCTCGGAAACTGATTTGTGTAAGAGTTCAAGGTCACACGGCTGGTTTTCATCGTTACGGTGCATTCTACTATGTATGGAAGATTCAGTAAAAACATACATGTTAGCAGAGTCAAACTAACACGAAAATACATCATGATCTGCTTCATGCCATTAAGAAGAAAGTGGGTGAAAACTAAAATGTTCGAGATAAAATAAACGGAGGTCAGTAATTGTGTGAGTGCAAAGTAAAAAATAAGCCTAAGCTAGAATGAACACAGTAACCCAAACAACAAAAGCACATCTGAGCACACAATAAACAAACGGCCAGTTAGAATTACTAGTAAAAGATTGAAAATAGCTTAAATCTGCTGAGGAAGTTTTTAATGGTCAGTTTCCTGATATGTCGACTAGTCGTCCTTAAAATTGCATATCAAGTCTGTTCATACACTTATCAATAAATGACGATGCCACAACAGGTTTTGGTCAGTTATTCTAGATTGGATTTACTCGCATGTCGAACGACTGTTGATGGAAGATTAAATGGCTAATATGATGCTGAAGCTTCAGCGAACAAATCCTTAAGTGGGTTAAGCATATCTACATTTCGTACCAGGAACTGAGCTGTGTGGAGTGTTGTGTATGCAAAAATGAAGATTGTCTTCATTTGCCTATAAACAAAGGAATTTTACTCAGTTTAAGAATTGTGGTCATATGAAATTACAGTCTGAGAGTGTTGGGCAGTTTAGTTGCCAACAGTGAGCCCTCTCAGTACGACGAATATTTCTCATCAGACGAGCTGGAATGTTTGGTTCATGGTGTAGGCGTATAAGTAGTTTGAATAACAGAAAACAATTCAAGGTGAAACTTCTGGAACATTCAGCTAGCATTTCAAGTATGGAGTTAAGATACTTGTTTACTAACACACAGGTCGGAAAAGGGCTGTAAACTTTTATGACTATTTTTCCGGTGTCTTTCTCATATGTTGTGGTCCACATCGTCTCATCTCCCAGACAGCACTTGTTTCTCTATGATTTGAGAAGTTGCGTTACCTTGCACTCGGGGTTTTTAAGAGGGAACATAGGCCATGGTACATCATCAGGTTTGTTGTGTCCTGTCCGCCGGAGATCTCGATCAGCCAAGACAACAAAATGTCAGAATTTGGTATTAAGATCCACATGGCAAGCCCAGCTAGTATAAAGCAAGTAGAAGATGGTTTACAATCACTGTCCGTTTTACATTTCAATGAACACAAATGTGCACACAGACATCAGTTCAAACGGGCTCGAGTATTGGAAGCCAAATGTCAGTCTTGGGTATTAAGCGATAAGCTGAGAGACACAGTGACCATCACATTGTGCATGGACTAAGTAATCTAAAGTCGTGTGTATGAAACGACTACACTGACTGACCTCGATCAACTGCTGGATGTAGTAGTGTTATGTGCATCAGGTAAGAACGAATTTACTTATTAATTGGTAGCTATCTCTAGCAGGATACACATCGAGGGCAATGGTACTAATTGTCTCATCACTTCTTGCACACAGAAGAGTGATCGATGTTCAACATAACTATTGTGACCGTTGACAGCTCTTGATTTCGATATGGTTACAACACAGAGCACATTTTCAATGTGTCAGCTAAGAGACCTGTAGCTGTGACGTTTTGGTAGTCGAAGACGTTGGGTTCCTCTTTGGCTATCATGTTGCAAGTGTTGTTTGCGCCATTATTTTCGATAAACACTTACTCATATCTCACACTATCCCGTGTCAGAAATTCTGGTCCGTTATGATAATAAGAAAACCAGTTACAGGTGAACTGATAAGTTATATAAAGAACAAACTGACCTGTTAACTAAAGGTCACGAACATGGAAATCGATTTTGGGGTTGAAAACCAACAGCCGTAATTCAGCAACTGAGCAGATGCAATTTAAGGTGAGTCCTAGTTTTCTATATACATCGTTGACAAGGGGAACAACTTTGAAGAAAACCTGTGGATAGCTAAGGCTTTTTGAAGTATGTTCAAACAAAGTTCTGGCTGCCTGTTTTTTTTTACAGTTCACTCTTACGAGCTTTTCCGAATAACCCCTGAGAAGTAGGACGTCCTTCAGAACGTCTCACTTTACGTTGTTGTTGCTATCAATACATAATTAACTATCCTTGTGAAATGAGTTTCAAATCAAATCGCACTTGTACATTATCGATGTAAAGAGAGAAAGCTGGAAGCACTGACTGCTGCATGCTATCTGTTGATACTCAACACGATGTCGGAACCATGCTGGTATTAAGTGAACAAATTTCTGTAACAGGACAGGCTTCGATCAGTTTACTGTCATAAAAGAGTACTGACGTTGAATGTGACGAGTTCAGAAGGTAGTGAAAGTGACTGAATGAAATCTCATCACTAAAAGAAATATATTGTCGTCATTTGTGGAGAGTGCTGCAATCAATCAAGTTGGAAACTTGGCGATCGTTCCTTCCGTGAAAAATGACAGCCAAAGTGGGGCCCAGCAGTTAGGTTGTAAATAATGCCATGAGAACTAGACCAAGCTTTCTTTGCATCTAAAAAGATCAGATCTCCGACGTAACACACAATAGTAGAATCTGACTGCAAATACAACTCATGAAGGCTTGACAACCTTACACAAGGTTACATTGATGAACAAGGAATGTAATTTATGGAATGCATTTTACTGTAATCTCCTGATATGCACCTAGAATGTTGGCCAATTCAAAAATAACTCCTTTGACAGCGTGACCTGAGGTATCAACAAGTGAGATTCAGAATGTCCACAAACCATCTGATTAGAATATCGAGTTGTTCCTGG
>LUCH01004376.1:34001-56608 GCA_013368495.1 Paragonimus heterotremus | reverse complement strand
GCAACGACTATCAGACGCGAAATAAAGACACCAATAATTGCGAGAAAAAGAAAATATATCATACGATAATTACAATAGGTCTAGATCAACGTTAAACAACATCGATAAGCAGAAATAGATAGGGAGATTAAAGATCCGACCATCGAGAACTCGAGCAAGTCGGAAAAGTGTTTATGGCCTCATTGGCGCGTATAGGTCCACAAGCATGTAAACAAAAAACGCAATCGCATGTAGCAAGCAGATGACAGATAAAGATCCTTAAGATCGTATATAAAATGTGAACTAAGATTTTCGGAAGACTTTTACACAGCGTACAGCAGACAGACCGGGGTTATCTCCAGGTCACTACAGTGTCACTCCGGTCGCCTTCCAAATTCTGCCTACAGGGAAGTTGGAAGTCCAGAGCCTTTGAGCCGGAAGGTTTGACAATTTTTACAGTGACTCTATAATATTTTCAATATTGGCTTAGTAATTTCACATTTGAACCTACGCTTACACCTCATATCAGTATGTATGCTATTTCTTCTCATTACTACGTCTCTAGTGACGATCGTCACGACTACCTAACAACGAAAAGACATTTCTTGCGGTGTTCGACGGCCCATCTGGAATTGGAACAGACTTGAAGAACAGGCCAACTGACTCGGGTTTACTCAGCTGCTTTAGTCCTGTAGTAAGTAATCTTCATTATGGGGTAGCCGGTCGGGCAAACTCGGTTGCATAATAGTGGTCTTGGTATGCCCTTGAAAGGAGGTGTCGTGCAGGGCTAGGAAGCTCAGTGGTGGTTTGTTGTGCATACTCAGATTTGCGTTTCAATAAGTGGATTGTCTAGCATGGCTAGCAAATTTCTATTCTACTTCATGACACTAGAGTGGTTTGTGTCCTTACTTATTACGTGACATATGCCAACGGGAGTCAGCTTCCTGAGGATCAACGTCTTCAAATCTGTGTCAGCATCACCATCATGCTGATATTAATTCGCTCCATATGCACGCTGGATTGATCAGCCTGTAGTTCTGAGCTATCCATTACTAAAAAACAGCCGAAACTTTACTGTCCAGAGGTTTACAAAGATGTCAGGATAGGTGACTACTGTCGGCTGTGGGAAGTCTTGAGGCCAGAATACCATAATATGAGCCCAACTGTGTTCTGTTCATATGAAAAGAGCATGCCGAATAGCGGCACGGAGATTCACAAGGATGAATGGCGTAACCCACGTCAGCTATAACGATGGAATTACAGTTGCGTCGTGACTGCATCATTGGTTTTACTTAGTGACGTTTCAGAAATACATACGTTCATGTTTTTGCTGTAAAGTTCTGATGAGTATCAACTACCGGTGGTTGGACTGCAAGGCGGGTGCAATGGGCTTAATACAAACGGAAATATTGGTGAAAACGTGAATAGTTTTCCGATTTGATTCGGGATGGACGCCGGATCAGATACATCACTCATGACAGGTTATCTGAAATGGTTGTACGAAAGTGCAGTTTCCAAAAGAACAGCAGTCTTACAACTGTTACTGAGATGGAAAATGGTTGAATGGCGTTTGACGTCGACTGTTACCAGTAGCACTCTTGTAGCGTTTTGTACAGCATAATTTTCATTGTTTTTCACATTTTTCACCTTCTTCAAATTCACATGTACACTCGTTTAAATCATGTGAATTGATTCAACTAGCAATATAAAAATACACACTTCCAAGGTCGCGAGCCCTGTGTTCTCTCTCTGTGTTCAGTGTCGCACTAGTACAGCTTTCTGGGAGAATTAACGGCTAACGGAATCTGCATTTGTTTCAGCACAATTCCAGATTCATCTGTCGTCGGAATTGTCTCCGTTGTGACTTCTAAAGTTACTTGGGAACTATACGACAGGTCGGATCATTTGGATACTTCATTCCGTGTGGTGGAACTCTAAACTGTGAGTCAGTTATTTTCATTTTTCATCACTTTTTGATTTCGTATTTACTCCTGAATTGTATATAACGTTTAGATCCACTGCAGTCTGTTGCAAATGATGAGTGGCCCGAATCTCTAAGCCACTCTAAATAGAACGACGTCTCTGTCCGCCGAATGGAACTCAGCCTTCAATAATAGCAAAAATGTGATATTTTTACAAAACGGCACTAGCCAGCCTCTACGAGTGCAAGTTGGAAAAAAGGTGATGCAATCGTCCAGCAGCGTGACAACAAAACACTGACAAGGGGTAATTTAATCGATCATGAAGCATCACCGAATGACGTAACACGTGAGTCGCTGTTTTGATCTCAATTCGAAACAACCGTTTGCTGCGAAATATGTAGGGGACAGGTGGGTATACGCTAGACCCTCGTCCACTTATAATTTAGAACACCTCTCCTCGACAGCAATCAAAACTTAGTCCCAACAGCCATCGATTTAAAGAAAGCAGTAGGATTAGGAAAAAACCGCATGTTTCTAGCAATGCTTAAAAATGTGGTAAGCAGTTAACTCTAGCCTAATCTGGGACCAACGGCAGCAACCAAGAGGAGAAGGGAAAGAAACGCGAAATGGGCTACAACCCACTCGGCGGCACTCAAAACGCGCCAAGCGAAAATTGCGTGGAACCTTCGAGTACATTAGACAACACTCGAAAAGGACCGGGTTAAACGACCTTGAAGGAAGGAATAGTAGATGAGTCGTTAGGAAAGGGACAGTCATTCGCTGCGTGTAGTTAGTTGCACCACTGATGAAATTGGCACAGATGTCACATCAGGACTTCAATAGCAGATGTACCCAGAATCATTAGTACAAAAAAACAAGCAGCAAACCATGGTTGCAACCGAGATCCTTAGAGAAGCCACACGATTGCTGGTCACTACACATGCAAAAGCAATCGCAATCAGATATCGTCATTCAATTTTGTGTTTGGGATGTTGGTGCTGTCCTTGTAGCACTCTAAAATACTTCAACCATTAAATAGGTTTTGCTGTTGTTGCAAATCAAGAGCAATAAAAACCAGCAGAGAGGCAATGCACTGTCCTCGGGCGTTAATCGAATAATGCCATTCTCACTGCTGGATAATCTCAGCTCTACGGGCTACTTTTCACGACCTCAGATGAATTATTTACGTCAGAAACAAGACAGTCTCTGTTAAAAAAATAGACAATTTATTCACTGGAGTTTATTAGGAATATCAAACCGCGCCACAGATTCCATTTTGAGAACGACCTGGTGCTGTCCTATCTGATGCTGAGAAGTGCTGAACGAAAAAGCGCACATGACGTCGTAGTAAGAATACAAAATATCAAGCTCATGCATATTAGAAAATTTTCACTAATGATTCTGTTCGAATGATTCCTCTGTTTTGCATCTTTCTTTGTAATTTTCTTCAGCTCGGCTTGCTTGTCAATCGCATAATTACATCCTTTGTAGCTCCGATTGGACAGTTTTTCCAGCATACAGCTCACATAGAGAGGAAGACATTTTGGACAATCGTTACAATATTTCTTCAGCTTATCATTTGTGGCGACCTCTGGTTTTTGCTTTAACAAGTTCTCCACCTCTTTGTTCTTACCTGAAATGAGAAGGGAAGTTTAGTTGAAAAAGTAATCGTAATGGTAAGCGTGTTGTTGGGAATTAGGTTATGCACGCATAACCTGTATACTGGCTACCATGTGCTATTTTAATGCATGAGTTGATTTCAGGTTACTTGTACACAGTTATTTTATCGCTTTCGCTGGTATCAGGTTGACCAATTCCTAATTCCAGCTGTCAAAGTTAGTTGTTTGCGAGACGTGACAAGTTTGTGCAAGTTTGTAGAACAAACACCTCAGTTAGAAAAAACTTATAACTGCACATTTTGCTTAAGTGAGTTTTTCCTACTGACCTGCATAGTCTATATAAACCAATAACAACAGCATAGTCATTTATACCACGAGAAATAGGTTATCTCTGATATAGTGCAGTCCTGCTGGTAGTTCTATGGACACTGAACCTTTTCAGATTATCTTATTTCTCATCCATTCTTCTATAATAGATTGATTTGTACAGATCGCTCCACAACTGTGAACCCCGATACAAGATTCAGCGTCTAAATCACTTCACGGGATTTTCAACTGAAAGGTTTACTCAAAAGACTTGTTCAAAAAAACAGACCCATTAACCAAGTTGGGTTAGCTAGAAGCTTTAGCAAACCGGGGTAATCACAACCAGATTAATTAGCAAGGGAGCTGACGACATTTGAAGTCAAGTCGCTCGACCCCGTGATCCTGGTGTTTTGGACACCACAGTCCACAATCAGTAACATCTAGCTATCCGTAAACGGCTCAATAAACATCTCACCTTTTTTTAATGCAGAAAGAAGACATAACTTGCGATATGTTAACATTTCGTTTATTCTCATCATTGTCAGACGTAAAACATGTAAGTTATGTATGACGTACAAGTGGAGATAGACAGGATATGGACGTGCATACAACCTCAATACGTATTGTCATTAACACCACGGTAACTCGATGGATTGCTTCAACCATTTTTGTGCACATAGCACCGGCTGATCAGGTATGATCAACATAGCTTTGCTAAGAGTCAGTAGCTTCGGATTCCGAATGCATGACAATACTCTGAATGATCTAATTGGATAAACCAGGTGGCCTATTATCAGTGGGTGTCTAGCAATCTGTGAATTCCATACTCAAAATCATGCACTATCAGTTGCTAGACACCCCCTGACAACAGGTCATCTGGTTTACCTAGTTAGATCATTCAGACTATTGTCTTCCTTCTGCACTGATAAAACTGTTAAAGGGAACCAAGTGTTTCAAAAATTTCGGCGTCCGTGAGAGCCAGAGCCAGGACAGGCTGGGACCTCACGTGCATCGAGAGACACAAACAGACCAAATAAAAATACGATAATTTCCTAACAAATTGTGTTATCACGTTAGTTCTTTCGCCAAACGATAGATAACGAAATGCCGTATATAGGTAACGTGATTCAAGCAAATCGTCGCGTTATGAAAATTGAGGTGAACAGCCCGTTCAAGCATGTTGTCCAGATCGAGGTGTTTTTTCTCTGGAAGCCTATATTCTCTTGAAAAATGTTGTACGGAAGTTGAACTGGACTAACTTTTGTTACAGACCTTAAGATAACCAAGCCGGGGATAATAATATTTCGTGCGGAAAATGGAAACGAATTCTTAGCGAGGTTGGATTGTCTCTTTATACTGAAAAATTATAAATAGTAACTCCGTTTTAGTTACTTCTTACATTCTAACAGCCCAGAAGGTGTCGTTTGACTGATAGAGTTAGTGGGACTGATTTACACGGTTTACTACATCAAGGAAAGGTGGATGATATATGGGATCAGTTGGAGGGGTTTAGAGTATGTTTAGAACGACCAACAGGATCACATTATATTATAGAGATAACCAGTTTCTCCAACTTATCAAGTTGGCTTCACAAGATAATCGTCAGCAGCAGGCTGTGCACACTTAGTTGATCAGTATATATCGACTTACGTCCTGAATGCGGTCGTGAACATAATGTACACTCCAGATCGATTCATAGGTTTCATCTAAGAGATGCTGTTTGTTTTCAGGTGGATTACACGGTCAAGACTACATTGAAGATTTGAAACGAATTCTTAACGTAATTTTTAGTTGCACACTAGCCCATCCAAATTTCATACTCTTCAATTCCTTGTCGGAGAACAACTGGAAAGCTCAACTTTTCTACATACCGAAGCAGTTCAATTGTTTCATTGAGTTCTCCAGGCAGTGAGCTTGTAATTGCAACACACTTCTGCGGCATTGGGCTTCGTCCAGTTCAGCAGCGCTTGATTGGATACTGGAGAATGGGATGAGCAGCAGTAATATCCAAAGCTAGAGAAGGGCAAAAAGCTACCATGAACACACGTTATTATGTTTGTGTACTACGCGAAACAAACCGTGTATGTCACATAACGATCTTTGCAATCTCAAAAATGCATAGGTAGCATATAGGCGTTTGAAACCATAACAATGTAGGCTTTCTTATTCGGGACAACTGTACCAGTTTGACAACCGCCAATGCTTTCCAGAACACAACAATCAGTGGGTGTACTGTGATCAGTCAGGATCGCCGATGCAATGACCGAGATTTCATGCAGCGTTTCAGTCTGTGAGAGGACTATATACAGTGTCATTAACATTACAGTAGTAAGGTATAGTTGAATCGTTTTGTTTAATATTAACTATGTTCAATCGGGCTTCTGTTCTCTTGTTGCCACTTTTCTGATTGGTTCGATTTCACTCAGTCTTAAGTGGGTGATACGATTGTAGCTCGATATATCCTATTTTGGTCACATTTCAAAGTATAACTGTCATGATAACCGGAGAACAGTCGTACAACTTGTAATTGTTGTGGGAATTGTTGAATTGTCTCAAGTGTAATCACAGTAAATAGTTTCTTTGTAACATCGATAGCCTAAATTGAAGCTGGTCTCTTTGTGGAAAATTTATGATGAAATGTCATTGTGTTCCTGTGTTGACTGTTTAACGTGAATGTTCGTTGCAACTTAGGTTTACACTGAGACATCGGAAGGTACATATACGGAAACCTGCCACATTTACTCCTAGTTCACATATCAGACCAGCACATGGAATAGTTGCTAACCTAATGATTAAACTGCTGTTCACGTGCACATATGGCTAACAGTTGAAATTAGCAATGAATACAAATCGTCTATAGTTAGTTTATTGGAATGAAATTCAAGTCATAGGGTTATGAGTAAGACAAACTTGTGTGATGTCGCCTGTCGACCAGCATTTCTCAGTAAGCTGCACAAGGTCAGATGCAAAACCTCATTAAGTTGGACTTTAGTCATCTAGGTTGGTTATTTGTTGTTATCATATTGAATTATTCTGTAAGTAGTCGTCCACAAATGGAAGTACAGCTAAACGTCGATGTTATTTTATGTTACGACATGGAGTCGGACTAGACCCACTGGTCATAAGTCGCTCTCTTTCTAACAGTAAATGTTATGTAATGCTTACAATAGTATCTAGGTTTGTTCAGCAGAGCCGACTGCTAGTAAATATTCTTGAAACGATCGAGATCTTAATTCCGGTTCAATTTCTTATGGGGCAACCGCGTTGACTAATGTGTCAATCACCTTATATTAGAAACAACCTCTCAAACCCTTACACAGGTTCAGTTACATCCGCTTGTGAGCAACTTTTGGCGGAAAGCAGTGGAAAAATAGTCACCAGTGTCTTTGTGATTTGGTCAGCCAAAGTTTAAATAAAAAGTACACAAAAGATGAACATTGTTGATTATCATCAAAAAGAACAAAACATAAACGTAATGAGTGTTTTCAGAACGGATTAGTTGTAAAGAATGTCTGAATGTGAAAATCGCATTTTACTCTGTGCAGTTCATAACTAGCATCCATTATCGGTAGTAAATTCGTCGTAAGTTTGGTAACAACACAGTAATAATATCGGCATTAATTATAATAATGAATTTGTGATGAGAAACTGGACCCTTATCTGTATGCGATGAATACTGCCAGCTCCAGCAATATGATTGTCACACAAACTTGATATGGTGAAAAAGAAAATGGGTCAGAACTGGATTCCATACTGAATCTAGAGAGAACAGCCGGAACAAATTAAACGTGCATTCTTAATCGAACGAGAAAATAAATGCACTTCGAAGATTTCTATTCCATGCCTGTGTCTTCTCACATTCCATTCTCAAGGTTCTCGTTTGTCTAGTGCATTCTCTTCTGTAATCGCTTGACAGAAAATCCAAAGCTGTTCCCGTAGGTTTCCTTGATTGCAGTGCTATGTTTGACAGCACGGTTTGAGGGAAGCTACTTCAAAGTCTGGTGTTGACTTTTCAACCATCTTTAACTCGATCCACCTAACAAGTGTGGCCAACTTCTACAATTTGTTCACCCACTCTGGTCGTTCAACACGGATTCTGTTGTGTCCCGATGTGCAATCACCTCTCCGTTCTACTTTCCACTCCCTATGACAAGCACATCAGTTCGAGATAGCACCAGTTTGACAGAATATGCAGATGAATTGTACGTTCACAATATCAGTACTTCATTTCCTCCTTTGAACTCACTGGGCAGCCATTTCGAACTGCTAGATTAAACAATGTCCCACAGTTCGCTTATTAGCACAAAGGAATGTGCCGACATGTTGTACAGATTGGGGGGAAGACAAACACTAAAAACGAACCTTATCTGGATTATCTATCCTTTCACAGAAATAAAGAACCTCTGCCTTATCTGCCTTCTGTTCAGTACATGGGGGTTAAACTGAGTAGCAGGCTGACTGGACTTGTTCGAGCTAATGCTTTGCTTCACTAAATTTAGAAGGAGTTTGAAATCTCTCTCTCTCTTCATCTCACATAGCTTAATTAGCCGACTTGCCAATGCTCTCATCCTTCACCGCTGTGTGAAATGCCCATTCTCAATTTCCTTACGATTATATTCGTGAAAGTTTGCACTTTGAGTCACATCTTTAGGGTATCTATCAGCCTGTATTGGCAGTTCCTTTAAACAAATCTGTGATAACGTTTTTTCAGCACGTTGCCACACAGAAAACGTTTACATCTTAAGTTCTGCTTGACTTAATTTGCTATTCACCAGTTTTCTCCGTCTGGCTGTCGAAACGACTTTGAAAAGAGAATTTACCAACAACATAGTATACAGCAGGAGAAGTTTTCCCTGCTTCCTGTCAATTACATAATGCAATAAGGCGTAATTAACTAACGGTAAAAAACAAGCATCATAAAGCAGGCGGACAACCATGTGATAGAGAGCCGGCAGCATCAAAAGAATAGTGTGACTCAAAGCAAAATCACGTAAAGTTTACACACTCCAAGATGATTCCGTGTCTCAACACGACGAACAGCTGCGTCAAAATTAAGAATGTGGTACACCGGTCTAACGCTCTCGCTAACGCATCGCCTTACTCAATCACCTATGTCACAGAATGAAAGTGACTCATTTTGTCTACTTGACTATTCCAAGAAATCGGTAGATAGATCACGCGAAAGCATGTAAATTGACTGATTGATCTTAGCAACATTTGGCACAAATACTGTCATTAAAAATGTGTGTGCGTTTGGAAGGCAAGTCAGCAAAAACTGACAGCTGACCGTTCCAGTGCTAAATCAGTGGACCTATGTATTTACAGTCAGCATCTACTCAAACACAGATCGCACTGTCAGATATGAAACTACTAACCTCCCTCCTTAAAGGCGCCTGTTAATGTGTAGATATTTGAGGTTACTTGCAAATAGTGAGTAGTAATATATTTAATTGACAAACTACATGCCACATGGGGATCCCTCTGCAAAGCAGACAAGCATTGGTCATTCTCACAGTCCTCTAAAGGTGCCTGCTGTAAGAAGGGAAAGACTCACCACCTCCTTTACCTCTGATTATATGACGTTGTACTCTATCCCATAGGCTTGTATTTAATATTCAGTTTTCTGATTAGAATTGTCATTCGTTCGTTGTGCTCTATTCTGGTTATTTGCCGACATGATAATGAACTGCTAGTTTGTTTTGCCAGTCCTACCGTAGGTTACTGACTTTTTGGATTATGTGACCGTTTAGATCCTGGTAGTAACTGGTCTGACAGTTTTCTTCAAACATTACAACTCCCCTATTTTGTGTGTCTGTACCATACCTCCATCCGCACTATAAAACTGTGATGTTCGTTCAGTTGACACGAAAACCTCTCCATTGATACACAATTCCCCTTGGGTTGTACAGCTGAAGTTAACTCATCCGTTTGTTCTCTGCATCTAGCGCCTTTATCGGTTACGTCATAAATCCTGACTTTCTGTTCACCACTGGTTTATCGTATTAATAACGTTTTCGTAGTGGCTGCAAAATGAATTCCATTTTGGACGATGCCGTCTGCCGTTACCAATTAGCCTAACAAATCATTTTCCGTTTCAATAAGCAGCTCATCTCAACTCTGCTTTTTTTATTCAGCGGGTAAATTGTCTTTAGTGCATCATTTTTCCTATATGATAACCCTCCTCATGATATCAGAATCAATAATCCAATTCTGTGAACACGTGTATCTGATGAAAATTTTGTGCATTCCTTATTCTCCAAGCTCCCTACACTTCAGTTGTTGAAGATATTAGGAAGTCACTGTTGGAAACTATCGCTCCTGTTAATAACACGATTTCAGTTTATATGAACCAGTGAATAGTCGTTTAGTGTCTTTCCAAAAAAAGATCACGAATGTGACCGATTGTCCTCTTGCGAATGCGTCATGTGATCGTGCCATCTTTGGATGTAACTTGTGCATCAAAGGAAGTCTATAACTAGTCGATTTTTTTTTAAAAAGTGACCTGTATTGAAGTGGTGTTGCTTTGATACAAACTTAATGAGCTGTATTCGTCCGATAATCGAAAACTGCCACAGTGTACACTTTTATGTTGTATGTGAGAGACGACTCAAGAGTCCGGAACACCTTACGGAGGCTTAGTAGTAAAAACACCGGGATGAAATACCGGAGTATATAGGGATTTTTTGGTTGATAAGAGTTAGTTTACAAACCGGTCTCTTGCACTACTTCAGTGAACGGCATAAGTATAGTCTGTTTAACAAGCATTTTAACGTAACAGGTGTTGAAAAATAAGAGAAAACAATCCATAACTGATTTTCGTTTCAGACTAGCTCAAGTTTCATGTCACAGTGATTGCTTCTTAATTCGTAACCATCACTCTAAGTACGTGGGTAATAGTTTCAATGTGTGCTCATTAGTTTGACAAGTCTGTATCACATTGACCTATGCACGTTATTTACAATCGTTTGATCAGTGGTTCTGGCGGGTACCGATTATCTAGTAGGTTTGCATGGAAACAGTCTACACGTGCACAGTTTATAATCGGCTGGAGCACTCACATTGAGCGCAACACGTTGGTATATCTCTATACAACGTAAACACAAACTACTATGTAAGTGATCGAAACATTTACCTAACCCAGTAAAATGAGTACATAGATTTGTACGGTTGAGAAAAAAGATTGAACACTTGTCTTCTAATGATTATGTGTTGACTGGAGAAGAAACTTGATTAAACGAACCACCTGCAGAGATAAAGAAAGGAATATGAAGGAAGATTACCACCGTAGTACATGTGAACGTATTGGGACGGCACACAGATGAAGCTGAATAAGACATAGGGACATCCAACAAACAGACATATGCACTTGCTATTACTTGCTGAAGTTGTGACCAGTAGCAATGGAACGCCGACGGAGCGAATCTTTGAGAATTGAAACACACAACCGTGGTGGTAGTGTTGAGCAATGCGTTTCATGTTTGGCAGACACTAACCGAAGAGAAGCTCTAGCTACAAAGTGGCCCACCATTCACTCATTCTTCCCTAATGCATGAAGACCTACGAGGGGCTGATCAAGCCCATCGAGGATTTTGTGAATTAGGACTAAAATGTATGTCAGGCACTTACAGTTTACTGAGATTCGGCCTAAAACTGTCACTGTTCTGAGGAAGTGAATTTTCTGCAACATATGGTATTTTTAACCATCCGTTTTTGCACACCTTTACTACTGTTAATCGTTTCGATTAGTCGTGGAACACAAATCCGTAAACGTAAGCTGTACATTAAAATGGGAGTGTCAAACCGACCTGATCCATCATTTCTTACTAGCAGACTTAGTGTCACTTGGGTTACTTTATGGTTGCTGTAAAACCTATCATCACATTTGTCTTCTATTTGGTTGACTTGAGTTCCACTGTCTTCAAATTAGCAGTAAGCATAATTTAAAAACAAATACGTATGTCTTTACAATCAATCTCATTGAACGACAAGACAATAGAAGTTGCCGTAAAAATAGACAAGGATAATTACACTCTGATGAAGTTAGTTAGACTCAACAGCTGCGGGTTTAAAGTGCTTAGGATACAGTAAATCGGCACGGAAATGCGGTAATAAAGCATGCTATATATAATACGAGTAGGAAATTCAAAAGCAATGGAAATTTGCGTTGAATTAAAAAAATTATTAAACATCACACACCCATACAGTGAATAGATAGCAGATGTTTATGGAATGTAAAAATGTACACATTTACTTGCATTTACTTGTTGATGTAATGATGAAAACGGGACTTTGACCGGAACTTATAAACAAAAAAGTGGTTGGTGACCGAATAATGAGCTCACTTTCATACTGTACCAGCATGTGTAATGACAATGTAAGAAGGTTTGGCACTCTTTAAATAGAAACATATCTGTTTGAGAAGTAGATTCAGAAACTCATGTGTGTGTGTGTGCACGTATACTTTAGTCATATCGTCCACCGTGCTTGTGCGGCCAAGTTGACAGCGCAAATAACGCAACTGTGAGTGTGAAAATGACGATTCATACGTTGCTGTTAAAAACGTCAACCATGGACACGTCATTGTTAGTTTAAGACTAAAACAATATAGCCATACACTGTGTTAGCAATGAGAACCAATATGAAATTTTTCTATACAGTTTTCAACTTATTTACTGTACAATAAGGTTGGTGAACACAGTTTGTTATCGAGGTACAATATGCACTGAGAAATCTATAGATTTTGAATCATGCACACAACTGTAGTGATTCTGTTTTACACGGATTATTTTAAAAACGTGAGTATTATGAAGAGGATCCATCAATGGTATTTTTCGTGTATGCATACATACAAGCCATACAAGCAAGAAGATATTTTGTGTTTCTCAGAGTAATTTACTATCGGTTAGTTTTGTTTCTACCTCACGCAAAATCAACTGTCTTGCTGTTAAAATGTTTGCTTGGAAAAGTAATACACACCTGGTACTGTTTAACCAAGACAAGCAGTCAAAATTTGGGATGATAATACAACTAATTTGACAATGTTGATAACAGTCTTGTTCACCTTTGTCGTTGACAATGTGAAGTACGATATGTTAAACACAATCCATCCAATACCTGACAAAACAGTAGGCAGTTAGTTTGTTTTTTCTCAGTTCTACCCAAGACCTAACTAGGGCTTTGAAAAGAGTTGAATATAAGTGGTGTTTAGATCTACTGTACTATGTGGTACACGTGGACCACCTATGTACTTCCACATTAGAACCGGCTGTCACTGGAACTGTAGTTGGAAAATTTGGACTTCATTCTGAGGCACAAGGGTACAATGATGGTGGTGGTTGCAGATTACAGTATCGGTGACTTGAAGAAATAAAAGCAGCCACAAAAACTTCAATCATCCTTCTCAAAGTGATCGTTGTTGGGAGTGGTGGTTCTTAAGGGAGGTTCGCTGTGGCAAAGATGCAAAGCTTCTTTTTTTATATAGTCTAAGATATATGTTTCAGAGCAAAAACTAACCAGAATGACGTTCTTGCTTCACTGCTACTGACGATCATAATTTTGTTTGTATGTTTTCTCAGCTGCTAAAATAGCACCTGTTTCGGGACCAGGTCTGTAACAATTCTGCGTGTTCTAATTAACGAACAACCGAGCTGTAAATAAAAGTAGGGTGCCACGAGCCACACAGCTTCCGTATGGCATTCTATACCCTGTGACATTAACTGCAAATAACCACCATGCCACCTGAAGACACTTGCCACCAGATGGGGGAGACAAAACCGACGTACATCGGATAACTCACTGGTGAATGAGTTCCAGCCTGGCTAATGATAACAAATAAACCTGACATTATTACGTAAGGCGGTCAAAGCAAGCAGTTACAATCACATACCAACAAGACCAAAACTTTACGACTTATCTGCTCCCCAGGTGCTGTTTCGTTTTCGTATTAGGTACATTAACCCTTGAACTCCAGAGGAAACTATAATATCTCGCTCCGGCGTTCGCCGAAAACGTTCTGTTTCCGAAAGAAGTAGACTGAGCCTGAGTCACCTAATCTTTTGAAAACTGTAACAACATTTTTGTGGCCACTGACGAGAAATAAAGACTCTGGTGATATTGATGAAGCATCACTTTCTGGGCAATGGATCCGCAGTCGAAGTTGTGAGATCCTCTCCGTTTTGTTCTAAGACTGTTGGTCCACCTGAAGCGACTTAGTCCAGTTTTTCAATTCTATACAATAGCTAGAAAACGTGTTGCTGAATATTAATCATACTATATTAACTCCTCAGTCGTTTATTAAGAAAATAACGGATCGGCTGCAGATATTAAATGAGCAAAGGTGTGTCTATTTGTTGGTAACAACCGCGCAGCTTAAAATGATTTCCACACGACACCATGCCTGTCCGTCGCACATACACTAGCATTCAGTTGCAGATTTTGTACTAATATAAAATTTCCAGCCAACCTGTTTCGAAAAGAAGCACTATGCTCTTGTCTTGTTCTTGTTGAGGCTTGCCAGTAGTGTAAATCCTTGAAACTACTTCGATGAGAACTTCGGCAGCGCTTTCATGAAGCAACTGTATTGACTACTGCGTCACTGACATCACATTGGACGCTACTGATTCGTAATATCTGAACGCTCAACTAGCTTCACGTGTAAGTAATAACAGGTTGCCCAATCATCGCGATAGAAGACAGTAACTGTCTTATTAACTACAGTCGATTATCCCGCCTAATGAAAACGTGGCCGGAGTTCTAGTCCCGATCGTCGTTACTGCATCTGCATAGCGATTGAGTTGCTTTACTGTTAGCCACCGGATACTTGCTTCAGAATGGTAGAACAAGGCGAGTAGCTCACACTTACCATACTACTTAAATCTTTCGGTCATAGGCATATTTCTTTATGAGCCACCCGGTTGCATGCCGTCTGATCACGCGACCTTTAAAAGTCTAGATTAACTATGCTTTGTAAGCATTCCGGAACGTAAAACATGTGTCCACCTGTTGTTAGGTGTACCTGATTACTGCGCGCGGGTGCACACACAATTTCCGTGTTCCTTATACACATTGTGGATAAGAATGTTCAAAAATAAATTTAAAATCTGCCTCATTTAATTTACACAGTTTTGGGTACATGGAAGTTCACTTAATTTCACCTGATATACGTCATAATTTATGATTCATGCATGTCACCATTAGGTGGGTCTTTTTGTCTCAAAAGTCAACATGACAACATTGTCTCAATCGTAATCACTTCTTTCAAAAACTCGATCAATTTTTAATCGTCAGAAGCTGACTGTCCAACGAATTCTTCATATATAAGTTTAATAATTATCAAGATCCAACTTATCCGGGACCGTAGAATAAATATCTACAATAGGCATGTTTCGTACACAGACCATTGTTATAGCTCAGGATCTTCATCTAATATGTTTACCAGTCAGTTGTTTCAATTCGGCCATCTCGTCAGTGGTATAACCACAACTGTCGCAGATTACATTTGATAATTTTCTCCTACTGAAATGACATACGAAAGAAGGCAACTGAGAGACGTAATTGCGGCAGTACTTCACACGTTTTTCGTCTGTATCAACCTTCGGTTTGTGTCCAACAGGCTTTTCACATTTCCGTTAGCCAGTATAAAGAGGAAAAACTGTAATCTGAATGAAGTGGGTTGTTATATTGCGCACGACATTTGTACTTTCTATCAAGGAACATGTGACAAGGTCATGTAGTGAATTCGGTTGGACACTTCGGAGCATACTTTATGTTTAGCTTGTAATATGGTTTGGTGGTCTACAACGCTGATTTTGTATGGGTATGTCACGTGACAAAATACGTTGCTCTTCCTGAGATATGCTGCAGTTTAACTCCCATGTACTGCACCCAGAATTAGTAGACGACTTCACTGTTCACGCTTGTCATTGTCTGTTTCCGTTATATAAACCATTATGAATAGTGGGGATGTATCAGTCATCAGTTATCCTTCAGCTCCAGGTACGTCATTCACAATTTCACCCGACTCAACACAGTCTCACCAAGCAAGACAAAGAAGAGAGAATTTAATTCCGAATGAAAATATGGGTAGCAGGTTGGTGAGTCATGATTTAGCCTAAAAAAACTGGGTTGAAAGTGTGCTTGTAGATGACTTTTCGGCAAAGGTTCAATAAAGCCGTGAGTTATCAATGGGTATCAACCTAAGAGGTGAATTCATATGGATTGCGTTGTCAATGAATAAACTGAGGGGAACACAACGTTACGAGCAAATTGTAGTAGTCAACGTTTCAGTCAACTTAGGTGTCGCTCTTCAGAAATGTTGTCGTCATGCCTTAGGAAGACCATTCGAGGTGATTGAAACGTTAAATACTACAATTTGATTGTAATGTTTTCTTCTCAACCCATCCCCGAAAGGAGGCACAGCTTGTTTGATCTCCTACGCAATAACGTTCTTAATTCGTTGACCATCAGTGTATACTCCTTAAACTAAAGTAGTTAATCAGGTGATGTCCCGAGAGTTAGGCGAATTGGCTTGAAAATATATCGAATAACAACATCACCTCATCCTAAAAATTTACCTGAGAGTGGTTAGAATGAGGGTCATTTAAATTCCAAAACTATACACCGGAGGTTAACGCTTAAAACCACTGTGGGCATAGAATTTGCGTACCATACGTTCGGGAACTGTGAACTGGGCAACAAAATCCAGAGACCAAACTTACCCAACCGACATGCTTCCTAACCTAGTCAGGTGAGCGAACGGACACGAAACACCACCGAAACCACAGCAGAATTAGATGGCTCTGGGTGGGGTGGGGTGGGGACGTATGATATATCCAGGATGCGATGGCTGTTTGGCTTGGGTCGGTTTAGGTGATGATCCAACTGAAGAGGGTAAGGGGTGCAGCGCACACGTTACAAGTGTCGTGTTTGTTCACAAACGGACTTCTCTAGAACTGTGCAGATTGTAAATGTAGATGCTTCTGATGGCGATTTAGACTCGATACTTTGATTTCACTGAAGGCACCTCGGACTTGTAGGCCCTGGGGTGACTAATTTGATATGTGTGCCTATCCTTCTGATTCTGGTCATATTGAATATATGTTGAATCACACTTTCCTCAGTTTAGTTTATCGAACAGCAACCACGCACAACTTGCTCTAAACGAATTTATCATACTCCTTGAACTAACCAATGTACGCTTATCGATGTCGCTTACTGCTATGCAATAAGTATTTGGTCCTCATTCTAGATACGACGTCTGGTTAATGCGTATCTGTGATCAATGATTAAGTGCGTCGCGCACCAAAACATCTACCACATAGTTTTCCCCTACACATGGACCAAAAACTTACACTAATTAGAGTAATCTACATTGTGTTTTATCGGATCCCGTGTTTAAGTCAGAACCTGCAGAGGCCACTCACTGGTGCCGGATGTGTGTTATTCTGTTAACGGGTCGACATTATCGTCATACAAAGATAGAAATAATTCATAAATTCACAAAAGATGCCCTCCGAGATATGTCATCTGTTTTATTGCATACACAAAAACATTCTCTTTAGGATGACGACAGCACACGTTGCGTAAACGACTGTTATTAGGAAGCACACAGTAGGGTAGTAGGTACAGTTTTTCTTCTATACTCTGAACACTACTCGCAGATGATCGCTCCATTTTCATTCAGATAGATTGTTCAGCTGTCCTCCACAGAACACAGTCATAATAATATGATCGAGCTCTTGTTAGCGGGCGTCAGAAGTACGTATCTATAGAGCTGATAGTCGAAACCTATACGTCCAGGTACCTCCCCATGGAATGTGCTACCTCGTTTTGTGAGTAGACGGACAACCCAATAAGTAACTTGTTCGGATTCTACAATTTCGAGTATCACATCATGCTAGTTGTTCCTTCTGTCATTTTGTGTTATGTTGTTAGGCCTGTTTAAGCTGTTGAATCAGGTAGTTACGATACTGTATAAAAAATCATGTCTCGGGATGTATAAAACAGCTTTAGACCGGAATTGACTTACTAAAAACAATGACATTCAACGATAGAGCCACTATTGTTTTTTTGGGCATATGGCTGACATGATTATTACATTTCTATGATACATCATATTATTACACAATCTGAAGGTATTAAATTTTACAAAAACGAAATGAAGAGGTTACAGTTTTCCAAACTTAATTGGAAGCCAGCAAAACCGTCTAGGGTTGACAAAAATTTCGCCGGAGTAGAAATTAAGAAATCTATACCCTTTATTACGCTGAAATGAATGAGCCAAAAACTAAAATTGCTGATAAACCTGTGAGTAGATTCGGTCAATCCAGTAACATAAAACACAGGGTTGACAAGCTGATAAGATAAGTAGAAACAGTTTGAATTTGATTGTCAAGGATCATGTGATTACGCAATTATTAGTGCAGTATTTTCAGTCTCCCGTACACAAAATGATAGACGACCATGTTTGGAAACTCATCCCGATCACCATAAATAAATTTGGTTTTTTAGCAAGACGTACTCAGTACAATGATAAGTCACAGACGTAGTCTTGACACTTGAACATCCAAGTTAATGTTCGCTGCTCGGCAGCTTTATTGATCCGATCGACCAACTCAAAGCATATCCCTCAACAGAAGTGTCACTTAAGATGGTAACTGTAATACATTCTAAAATATTTGACATTATCTATGGGGTCTTTTGGTTTGCCGACTACTGAGATGGCTCAAATCTGTTTCCAAATTTCATCACAAATATTGGGATCTAACTCAAGCAGAATGTGTACATTCTGAGAGGTCGCTGGGAGATTTTATACCTTCACAGTTCATACCCATTTTGGGCAAACCATTAAATAATTAAACGAATACACTCGTCAGAAGTCTAAGGAAAACACCAAAAACTATTACAACGGAGAGAAAGCTTCATTTCAAAAGTGAAGCAGTACTTACTGGTAAAAATATTCGTTACCCATCCACAGATTAAGTCGATGTTATCAAGCGGAGTAAACATGTGATTCTGAATGGTACCAGGTTGTTCATTGGTGGTGCAACTTCGAGATTTCATCTCTTATGAAGTGGGTCGCCTTGGTTGTTATTAAAAGCTCAGTGATAGTCTTGTTGTCGATTTGAATGTCTGTTGAAGCTACACAACTGTACTACACTCCACCTTGTGTCAGTTACAACTACAGAACACGGAAATCAGTCGCCCTGTGGTTTTCGTTGAAGAACCACCGGTTTCCTACAAAGTATAGTCAGCGGACGAAAATGGTCGGTGTATGGAGACACCATATTACATTTACACGTGATATCAAGCTGTCCTATATAGATCTAACTGCGAAGGGAATTTCATACTGATTTTTATGATATCTCATCTGTATTTCCAAAGCCATATAAGTGTGACACCACTTTTTTGAACCACTTTCAGCAATTATCACATATCTCACTCTGTCATATGCAATGTAGTAATTCTGGGCACCGGAGTTTATCACAGCTTTTATTGAGCACTGCAATAAGCCTTGGAGGCAACATGACGTAACTCCTTTGAGATATGATAACTTGTAGTGAAATAATCGAGCACCGTGGTCCATCATTAACTGTTGTTGTGAATTATATGAAACCTAGCTTACAAAATTCAGCTGAGTTATTTAGACGATGCTTTGTAATTGATTGGTGAGGAACGGCCATTGTTGAAAAAAGAAACTATGAAAGTGTTGAAAATATTGGCTCCTGAACTTACGCAGCCACAGATGGACAGCACAAAATCAAACTAGTTTTATTTCCTCTTTCTCGTTCCATTATTTACAGTCCGACCTGTTTTTTCCATACCTTTTGTCATCACCTGTTGTTCTCGACTGTTTCATAGACTACAGAACTCAATTAAATTCACTAACCTGTCAGGTTTTGTTCTAACTAATCATATACTTATATGTCCAAAAAGTGCAATTCTCTTTGCTTTTTGTCCTTTATTTCATGTAGATTCCATGCTACTTCCTGATGGCCTATTCTCATCTAAGTAGGCAAAAGATGAGTTGTTAAGTATCGGATATTTTACTGCTTTTCCGGTCATCTGCCACACTGTACAGCTTATCCAAACTGTCATGATAACCTCAGCCCTGTTGCGTGTCTCGTGACAATTTTGATTTTATCCACTTATTGTTTTTATTTATTACAAACAATTCTCACGAGGAATCTTCGAACACTTGCACCTGTTCAAACAGCTAGTGAAACTTTACCTCGATCCTCTCAGTTAGGTTTGTGATTTAGATGGTTTAAATGAACACCACCCTTATATTATCACTTTCGTTGATACAGTGTTCAGCTTTCGTTAACATATATCAACGTGGGCATAATCTTTATGGGGTGGTTTCTCCAGATGCGCCTTTTAGTACCTCCCAAAACGACCCTTTGGTAGTCGCCTTATACACATGAACCCGTAGATACTGATTCAGGGACATATATATATATCCATACGTTCCCACTCGGGTAATAGACGTACGAACAGATGTTCACAGATTCTCCATCGATGCAACTCTCAGGTATTGATGTAGTGCCTCTGGCTGAAAGACGCTGAATTAGTTGGCAGTTGTACAGATACTGATGTCTGCAGCTTTCAAAACTACGGTAGTTCATCGTGATTCTTCTACACAGTTCGCGAATAACGCACATTCATCCATGAAAGATAATGTTCAATTGGTTGGACAACACATCAGACTTTGAGCGCCAACGTGGCCGATAGTAAGCAGACGACTATCCATGACGTAGTCGATTTGAACACCGTCCTTTGATATCTGCGGGACAACCATTACTACTTATATAGGCTATAAGATCTTGATGAATGGTTGGAGAGTTGATTAAATCCCGGCTGAACATCACAGCTCCTGCATTCAGAAAGAGGCTGATTCAAAGTCTACCTGAGTGCGAAAGATTGGACCAGGTGTGAGGGAGGTTCATTTTGAAAGTCAAGATATTTAGAATCATAAATCCAAATATCAAAATTACAGGCTAATAACATGTGTTACAACCTCAGTAGTCACACACAGCTACGTTTTAACTGATTAGGACGATGAGAAATTTTGAAGACTGGCCTAACTATCCTAACGGGTAACAACCACATTACTTATATGACAGTTAGTGATCAATGCAAGTCAGAGCAGAATATTGAGATGATATTCAGTTTTGCTTCATTCTATTGAAATCTTTTGTGGACAGTTTGCGTAGTTGAAATCTCTTGGCATGCCAACTAACAACAGTTTGTTTAAATGACTGAACTCTTCTGGGCGGTCAAACATCTGCGACATTGTTTATGATGACTTAAGTTTAATGGAATCCATGCGTAACACTTACAAATTGGGTGTACAGCAAGTGATGGTGTTTGCAGCATTCTTTCTGGCAGCAAACCCACAAACCCGCATAGAGACTAGACCGAAGTCCACACTGATCCTCGGGATTACCGGCTCCCAACACGTCTACGCTTGATCGGTAGAACAGAATTTTCGTCATCATACTTTTAATACTTCTTATCAGACTGAAGTCCTGGTGTTTACCTGTTCGTCCCCCGAATATTTATGTACAAATGCAAGGATGGCATCACTGAACAGTTAGGGGGTTGGTCGTAGACTGGATATGGATATAGTAGATGGAATAAAACAAGCGGAGTACAACATATCTGAAAAATATACCACCAGGCATCATTGGTCCTCTTGAAATTTCGCTTGACCCACAACCTCGTCCTTCCCGAATTTGTCAAATTACTGACCTTACCACTGCCTAGTCCGTAACGTAACTAAATGATCAGATGATCATCTGCTGAGGCAACCTATCCCTATAAACCAGTCCGCGGTATCTTGCTAATTCACAGACTACCCAGTTGCTTACGTCAGACCTTCAGGAAAGTTTGTGCTTACGAATCTCTGAAATCCATGTACACCATCAACGGTGAAATGCATCCTTCACTAATTTCGTCCCATTTCCGATGTGTAATGTTGCCCTGGTCCAGTCAGAGTTGGGTGTGCATTCCAGATCATGGGAACTTCAGCAATAGAGCGGACAGCCTTCGCTTACATTAACTGAACCAATGTCTCGAAGCAATATGCATCTCACAGGTGACTGATCAATTAGATGTAACTATCGCCACCCTCAGTGAGTCGGACTTAGTCAACAAATCGTGTCTCATTCAGAATCACAACACCAGCTCAGTAGAAACCAACTTTATCCTAATCAATGCGGTAGGTCATTTCGGTAGTCTGATGCTGCCTGTATGCTTCAACGTGTGTAAAGCACGAGGTATCAGTTGACAGATGATGAGCAGTGAGTACAGGACTTTCTCGAGCAGCGCACTGATGTTGGCTGGACAAGTGGCAAGCATGAGTGAAAGTAAGGGTGAATTTCATCTTTCGGAACCATGCGTTTGTACGCGCATTCAAACATAATTACACATGTAACCTTAAAGGTAATCATGCTTTGGACCAAAATTAAACGTCTGGCCACCGAATCGCAACTAGTAGTGGATAGTGGCAGTGCGCAATCTGCTCTGTGTCTAGCTCTCCATTCATTTCCCTCAACGGGTCTTTAGTTGGGCTAATTTTGAACAACACTGCCCACATAATATTCCCTCGCAACACATAACTCATCCAAGCTTTTTTGTGATAGGTGTCAGTTTGATAGTTTGCTCGCCTGATCTCTGAAAATGGTGTGGTGCAGCCTGAGAAAGTCGGCCGATTGGCGTTATACATTGTCGATAACACCCTGTAGTATACTTCAAAAAAGGTGATTCCCTTACCGTTCTC
>LUCH01004375.1:33877-47884 GCA_013368495.1 Paragonimus heterotremus | reverse complement strand
TGGTACTACCATCTTGCAAAACCGGTCTTCTGATTTCACTATTCAAATTCGTAACTGGGGAAGGATGCCTTATAATTGTCTAATCGTATGAACAGTAATGTTGGTTTGATAACCTGACTGCGTGGTGCATTTCAAGAGCAAGTTTTGGTTTTAGCATATTCGCGATATAGGCTGCTAATTTCATATATTGAAAGGGAAATATTTCGCGGGTGTATAGAGTGCAATGCCCCAATGATGATGCAGAGCCGCAGAGAAACTTTTTAGCCATTCCTCCTTAAACAACTCGTCGATTTTATTGATCCTCACCGTTTCTCAATGTGCGAACACTTTTCGACAAAAATCTTATCTGATACAACCCGTTTGCTCTTTTCGGACCTCTCTAAATGTATTTCCGCAACCGCCACTAGATCTCATGCAAACATTTATTTTCTCACACCCAACCTTACTGGTCTTCTGTAATTCTTTATTTCGATCGACTTCTACGCAAGCCCAGACTTATCGCTGGACTAATCATGAAGCTGAATCAATAGATGTTTTCACAACTGGTACCGATTGCAACCCTCTTCTCCAGCTTTTTCACCAGCTTCGTGCCTCGAACTTTTCGTGTCTTAGGCACACTTGGTTAATTGTCATCCATTTGCTCAAGGTGAGCGAACGTAAAACCTTGAAGTCACCTCTCGAGGCTCTAAAACATTATCCACTTGACGTTGATTCGACTTAAAAATTAGATGATCGATGTGGAACGTCTACGGTGTAATGTTTGGTCCCACGACCGTAAACGTACTCCTAACACGCACATTACAAATTGCTTGTCTATCGTAAAGTGACATATTTCCTAATGCTGCCTGTTTGTGTGCCGTCATACGTGAAAGCTGTTAACTACTACGCAATAACAACTTTGAAGTGCTTCTCGGCGGACCATTGCCACCATTTTCTGGTTTCCTGGATTTTACCATAGATTCCATTCTCATCAACGGGGTGTCATTGATTACAAAGACGGAGTATTGTAGCGTGGTTATCACCAGATACAGTGATTGCTAGTACCGAGGTATGTTAGGATCCGTTATGGTTGCGGATTCAGATGCTTATCTAGTTGATTCTGCCAACAAGAAAAGCATGTTGTGAAATAGCAGCTCAGCCTTATTGAGGATTCGCGGTATTCACATTTTTGACAGGTGGATCTATCACTCTTTAGGGAGACTTTCCGTCCTGAAAATATTTTAGTTATGAGAAGTTAAAATCGATTATGCTCCAACTTGGCAGCACCGTTTGATAGTAACCATCTCAAGAGGCTGGCAATTTGCACTGCGTTGTTAGTCTTACTATTGCCAAAAGTGATACCACAAATTCAATTCTCCAGAAATCACTTTCGATTTGAATTAGACTGTTATATCCCTTTTGTATGTTGCATTGTTATGGATGAACATCGGCGTCCGTTAACTTTGTTGTTTTACCAACGCTGCCAGTTGTCTTACAACCAGAAAATCGTGTTGGTAACTCATAGTGAAGCTCAGAGGAATTGATAGAATTTTCCACTTACTGTACGGTTGCGTTTACGTATACTATTACTGTCCAATAGAGGTTTGAGAGTGGTGCTTAGCAAGTCTAAATTTGAGCGACGGTTTTAGTAAGTTTTCTGACCCTTGATACAGCACGCGCATGCGGATAAATGTCGATTAATATTCTGGGTTTAGTGGAAAGCCATTTTGCTTTTCTACCCTTCATTGAACGTTCCAGAAACTTGTGTTGTCCGAGGCGACTATATAATGAAGAATGGAGCAACCATTTCTCTCTCCAAGTTTGATTAGAACAAATGGGTGACCGGTGGCGCACAGTGCATACTCTAACAAATTCCAGAGCAACTTCACAAATGTTTACTCTGGACGTTTTAAACATCAAATAAGGCAGGGTCAAATGAAGAATCACTGCGGCCACTGCTGAAGCATTTGCAACGCTCAAAATTAATGATCTTAAATGGTCTTTGGGATTGGGCTTAAACTTGAACTTCCACCGCAAGTATTAGGGAAGAGACCTCCGACTGATTTTAGTAAGCAGTCACTTTATTCGTGGCACATTAAGACTCATTTTTAGTTACCAGTGTTGTCTGGATAGGTGTTTTCCATTGGTTGTTAGTAGTGACATATAAATTCGCCTGTGTATGTGGTTCTATGTTAAACAAAGAGTCGATAAATAGAGGAAGATGTGCCGGTGCAACCGTTTGTCTAGTCATAATGTTACTTAAAACGACGTCGAATTGGTCCGTTTTTAAATCGTTCTTTGCGTCAGGATTTGCGTGGCTGACGAATGGAATGTATTTTCACCACAGCTCTTCCACCTTCGAGAATACTCTGCATTCGCATTTGCCAATGGAGTTAATCTCCCCGGTTCATAGAACTCTTGAGGTATCCTACATTCAGCCGCTTTCAATTACTTACCATCAGTCTCTGGAAGCAGAATTTTGGTCAGCTTGTTCATGACGAACCGAGGCATCTTGTGTGCTCCTGATTTCCACTATTGCACCCTCAAGCTTATGAATGTACTGAATTAGTATTTAATTAATGCCTTAAAGTGGTGTTCTAACACCTCGGTTGTTGGCTTGCAGGGTGTAGGCGCCTTGAGGTTATGTGTTTGAATATAAACGTAGCTGTCGTTAGTAGTTAGGTCCACTCCCCTTCTTTTCTCTTCTCTTCTCTTATGTAGGTTTTTTCCTTTCTCCGTGGTTGTGTATCAGTTAAGCATCGGTGTGAACTATTGATGTATTGCTCTCTATGATGATGATGATGATGATGGTCTTATCTGTCTGGACTTAGATATTATCATCGGGTCCTCCTGGTAGTACAGTGGGTTGGGTTCTTGTGATGTAACGAAGTTCTCGACAGTCTCATCAAATTTGGTAGATGCTGAGATTTGCAGACTTCAACACGTCAACCATTCTTTTGGTGCATACCGAAGATGGTGGCCATAATTGATTGAATTGTACTCTGTAGACCTCAACAAACGTTTGTTTCAAGCTGAGGCCAGCACAGGACGAATATGTGTCGTGTCAGTCGCGTGCTCTGTCCTGAGATAATGCTTTATGATGGATGACCGGCTCTTCTCGAGCATTTGTCACCATCCTACTTGACGACTGTGTTAGCGCATGTCATACATTTTGGTAGACACTGGACCATCCTTATCCCAGGCGGACGCTCAGTTATGCCGACATTCTCCGCATCTGCATTTCTATTCGTAAATTTCGCTCGATCTGTTGAATTGGGACGTCAGTTGCTTGGGGGTCCTGAGTGCTCCGTATACAGCCACTGTTTCTGCGGCCAGGAAGTTGTTTTACAGAACTTGCAACTAATCCCTACGCGTGAAACCTCTGTTATCTAGTGATCAGTGGTTTTCGGGTTATTTTGCGCACTAATTTTGTTGTATTTTTTGACGATTCCTTTGAGTTCATGGTTCCCAAGGTACGCTTGCTGTGACTGCCATACTTCCTCATGAAAGGTGTTACTATTGGGCTTGTACGTACAAAATAATTGTGACACGTTGTATATTACAGCAATCAAACAAATTTCATGCCCCGACCGTTTTTGTGATTTGAAATGGTGTACGCCCAAATCATTCGCATTAAACGCGAATAGAAACGCTCAGAGTATGCTCTCATATGAGTTATGTAATATTTACCTTCTACTTGTATTATTACGTTTGATACAATGTATTGTCCCTGCTGCTGTCCTACCTCTGAACCCGCATATTCATTGGGCCTAATGCTCTAAACTGCTCCTTCAACCAATCAGTTTTGAGTTGATGGTAGAATATTGGAGCTACACTGATATGCGTCGTGTTCAACGTGTCCTATGTCAAGTCACTTCGATAGTACACGCAATCCACCATGCACAATATAATGAGTTTTTAAGTAATTCGGTTCAATTTTGCTTATGTGGTGTGACGTAACAATAGCTATTGCGCTTACGATTATTACTTTTACTGTCCACTTACCTGTGGACATTATGTAGATGCATGAACTAATGTGATCCATCTTCACTGTCAAGCCAACGATACATTTTCATAAGTGCTTTTACTATTGAATGACTGATAAGTTTTTGATTGGTTTGCGTGTCCTAACACATCTTAGCCATCTCAGCATGTGCTGTTCGCTCCTTCTTTTCTATTATGGTAGTGTCTGAAATTGTCAAGAAATTAATTCGGAGCACCAGGCGCTTGCTTGGATTAGCCACTTTTAGCGGCAAACTGGACGGACTGTGTACCGCAGATGTTTTTTGCATGACCTTTTCACAGGAGCAACACAAATGTTCTGGACCCTTAAACGTAGAAATAACATAAGTCAATTTTGTGTAAAAACCTCACAAATCATGTAGCTTTATGAAGTGTATTTCATCTATTTTACTTATCATGAGTTGGCTGTAAATAGTTGGTTAATATTCTGATATCCGTTCACTGTTTGTTTGGCAAGCCTGCTATCGAACTTGCGAAGCCAGTGAATAGAATTCCACTCCATTCACTCTCCTTGTTTTTTCCCTTTTGCATTACATTGGGTAGGGATATGTGAGTGTAACTGTAGTTGGTTCAACGCAAGCCGCTTATGGTGAACTGCTTGCTGACTTCCGTTAGCTTTGACCACTGGGACAGGTTAATCGGAGCTCGGTTGTCGCCAACTATTCCGAAGTTTCGGAGGAACTCGGTGTCCTTGCTTGATTACATAATAAAGTAGTACAGTATTTACTCGTTTTTTTCAGCGACCGTGCTGTTTTCCGCTCACATTGTGAACCTTTGACTATCTGCTCGACGTGCTTAGCGAAGCCCATATCCGGTTCAGTTCGTCCTAACGACGTAACGCATAAGTGGTTTCACTCGCATCACTTGTGACTCCTTTCGCACCTCACAGAGGGTGCACGTAACACTCCTGTATCACAGGCTTTGCTGGCTCGAGTTTGTGGTTTGCATATCAGTCCATCGCTTTCCACAGTAGGCACTGTTCACATGTGTTATGAAAGGCGGCGAACGGCAGCCTGTTGGCCATCATGTGATCTGGGTTCGGGACTATGAAGGCTTTACCGTGAAAGCTTGCTCCAGCAAGGCCTCGTCACCCTCCTGGCCGGGGTTCAATGAACGCCACTGCTATACGTGATCGAATATGATTCTGCGTTCCCCAAACGAGTCTTCCCAAACTTATTTTTTGCGATTTTCTCAGTACTCCACACCTTTTCTTATTTACATTGTGGCACTAATATCAAATAGTTTGCTTTGTTATATCTACCTATCGCATCAGACGTAAATCCTACTTACCGCTTGTAACCCTGGATGAACATTTCGCTTCCATTTCGCGGATTCCTCGAACTAATCCATCACATCGTGTTTTGTAATAATTCCTTTAAAAAAGAATTGTTGTGGTCCATTTCGACGCCTACCATCATCATAATCATTATCGTCATAGCAGCCGAAAGCCTCACCAGAAGGTACTATGTCCCGCCCTACCGCTCGAACTGTTTTTTTATGTCTTGGCTAGAAGGGAACTTAGGTGAACATAGCACAACATTATGGTTTAGTGGCAAGGTTACCCGATTGCTGTATGTTTGTCGGTTGTTGCGACTCCCATTGACGTCGGAACAGCTTGACAGTATCCATTTAGTGCATGACCCTGAATGCTACTTGGTGAAAGTTTAAAAGTAATTGGCTGGTATCAATTATCTTGAGTGAAATGAACATCTCATGGTCAACCTTCAAACAGTTGCTATCGAGCACTTTAACTGGGTAATTGGAAACAACAAATTCACCAAAGTCCATTTCGCCTCCAGATGTTTATCAGCAGTTCCTCATGAGTGTTCCAGCGTGTAACTTTCAAACTTTATCTGATACAACCGTTGTAGTTTTCTTTGAATGCATGTAACTTGGTTTGAAGGAGCCACTGACGTGCTCGACTAAGTTTGTCTTCGTTCACCGTCTGATGGTCTTTTTGCTTCCGACTTATTTAATTTTTACCTATCTTATCATCTGGTTAGTTGGGATTTGCTTAGCTCAATTAATGGAAACATTTCATTTAAGCGTTTCTCTCCCAGAATAAACAGCGTAGAAGGGTTAAGCTGGTCATATTTTCAGTCTTTGCGCTACAGGTTTCTGATGTTTTGTGCTGGCTGGACTTTGTTACGCTGCCCATATCTAGACACCAAGAGCAGTCGAGGTAAGCGGAGCTGGAATACACTATCGTGTGATAATAAATAGACCGGCGTCGTTGCCAGTGCGCTGTGTGGAGCTGATTAACCAGCTTAGACAACAAATTCTGTTTTGGAGACAGCGAGTGAAATAACTTATATCCTTACTCGCGGATTTGATCTAGTTATCTCGGATACTCCAGGCTTGGTCGAGTTCGTCTCACCTTTGTCGGAACGACCAGCGAGTGTTGTCTTCTGTTTGTGAATTTGTAATATTGGCAATTTTAAACGCTGATAATGCCCATGTTCTGTTACTTATTATAATTTTAACCGTCTTTAAATGGTCATGCGCTCAACTTCAGGACAGTTTACAGCCAGCCAGCCGCTGTGCTTATTAGTAGTGTTCCAGTTTTCATTCAGAAATTTACTCAGATCAGCTCCCAAGTCAAACATGTTTCGTTACCGATAAATATACCCGTCGTTTGCTTGCAGTTTGTGAACATGTGAATTTTAAGTCAGTTTCAAGGATATTCCAGCTGGCGGTTTTTCTTTCCTCTGTCATTTAGGGTCGTTTCGATTATCCGGGTATTAGCTTTCGCGTGGATTACGTCTTAATCAATGTGACTGAGGAAGATTGCAAGCAACGACCCACATTACCGGGGCTAAACGGCTTCAGTCTATATGTGACACCACCACCACCTTCGCCAACGGCGCTTCCTCATGGCAACCGACTCACCAACATGTCTTTGTCACAGCTTTCCAGGTCACTATCGCACGGTCTGTTGCCTCGCGGAAGTTATGCGGATGAGAATCCGTTTTGTGCGAAGAACATTGATGTGACCAATTATTTGAACTTACACTCGTACACGCCACATAACGATTTCTGTTTAGCTTATGTTTTCACCTATCGGGACTTTTCCGGAGGTACTCTGGGTTTGGCCTGGGTCGCGGAACCGAGTGGATCTGGGGGCGTATGTGAAAAGCACCGTCTGATGCGAGAAGGCAACAATAATGTGTACAAAAGTCTGAACACCGGTGTGGTGACCTTGTTGAACTACGGCTCACAGGTCAGTTTGGTGTTTGTATTACTTTACTTTTGGAACTGTCAGTAACGACTGAGTACATTCAATCAGATTTTTTTGTTTATTGAGTCTTGCAACTGTGAGTCTTGTATGCAGACGTACAAACTTTTTGTGAGTTTCACTCTTTACTTCGTTCCCGTATACACGCGGTTTGTTTTTAGATCGCTGTCCGTTTACCATCTCCATAAGTTGCTTCCGCTTCGCAAGTTATTTAATCACAAACTAAGTAAGGGAACAGTGTTCATTTTTCCGTATTTCGTCGTTGTTTTAAATCTGAGAACCAGAAAAATCACGCAGTCACTTTCATGTCTTTACTATGACCGTGGTGACCTGTCTGTAAGGTTCCCATGGATTCATTCTAGTTCGATCACCCCAGGCGACGTTGTGTCACGTTAAATTCTCAACATTCATATCACAATTCGCTTGCTGTTACGTGAAGCTAGGTCAAACGAGAGGTGACCGATACTGTTAGATTTTCCTATGTATGGTCGAGTTTCCGCAGCTCATACCCACAATCGGTTGTTTAGTAATGTGTGTCATTACCACCGAGCTGAAGGATGAGTTTTATTAAAATATGCACCTTGTTTCGAGTGAACGTTTTGCCGTTAATATTACCGGGTTGTCATTGATCCTGTTCGTTTGATTGTAGATTTAATATGTTGCAGTTGGAAGACATGTCTCGAATGTTCCTTTAGTTCTCCCAATACAAATATCTACCCACTTGTAAATGAGAGAGAAATGAGGGTGACGGTTGATTTTGATTATCTGACGCATAACTTGGTTGTAATGCACAGTACTGTTTCTAGTCATGCTTTCAAACGTTCATTTTTTGGTTGGACTGCGTTAAATCTTCTATAATCTTGATGTTGCGAAATATCATGTTAAATGCATGTTTGTCTGTTCTTTCGTCATTTAAATGTTCACTGGTTCATCAGGTTGCATTGAAGGTCTCTCAGTTGACTTTTGCTCATGAAATGGGACACAATTTTGGAGCGAAACATGATGATGATCACAAGGACGAGCCGTATGGCTGCTTGCCATCTGTTGATGACCCTCGAGGAAACTACATCATGTTTGCCAGTGCAACTAGTGGAGACAAAGATAACAATAACAAATTCTCTCTCTGTTCCTCGGATTCCATAGCTCGTCTGCTCAATCGCGTCCTTTCAGTAAGTCGTTCGTGCTAGTCCGGCTATGTCTACCATGGGTATCACGCTTCATTTATCGTAGGTTGCCGAATGGCAAACACTAGTCAGCTACTCACAAATGGATTACTGTTTCCATCCTGTTTCTTTCTTTTTCTCCTAATTACCTTAATTGGGTAAGTTGGTTGCTGGAAGGTGTTTGTTGCACACTTTTTTTCGATTACTTTCTATTGATTGTGGCTCGATATCGCCGTTGCATTGATAGAATGGATAACATCTCTTTGGATGGAAACAATAGTACCCGTCCTCAGTTTGTACACCAATAGGCTGACTCTGATGTAGACCAGTTTTTTAACGATGCGGTTACCGTTTCTTACGGTCGTACTTTCTTTATTTCGGTCTGACGGAATGTTTGTATGTTCGTTTCACTTTCGATTTTAGGATGACAGTAATTGCTTTTTGAGCTCAGATGGACCTTTCTGTGGCAATCAGTTAACCGAAGAAGGAGAACAGTGTGACTGTGGGTTCACCCCTAACAGCTGTCGTGATCAGTGTTGTCATCCCAAAGAGTCTGCCTCACCTTGCAAGCTTACGGATACTATTTTCGTAAACGAAACCGCTATAAAAGTGAGTTGTACTCCAACTTGTGCCTCGTATTCCGTTCTTCATTGGTTAGTTGTTTTACACCGAGGCGGTCGTAGTCGTGCTTTTATCGATAGTAAATGAAAAACGATGACGCCGAGAAATGACCGCATGCTGGCTGAGAGTGGGACAGTTGTCGACTAAACACTGGTGTAAAGAACGCAGCAACCCAGCTGGGAGTTTGTTCATCGCACTTCTTGGTTGTCTGCAAACGTCAACGATCATGAATATCCCTCGTTTTAGACCGTGCTCCAGAAGCTTAAAACACAATATTGAGGCAGGATTTGGTACCAGCTTTTTCATGTCACGAACCAATCTTTCATTGGCCACCAGCGGAACGTTTCTGACCTAACCTACCACCGTTGGCTGTATCCGTTTCAGGTTGGCTTTCCCTGGCGACTGTAGTCAAAGGATGTTTGCACATAAGTTTCACTGCAGGTGACTTTCGTTGCAACACCTGTGCCTTCATTCCCACATCATGTCTCCAGTGTAAATCCAACAGGCATGTAAGTGGAGGTCTTTGTAAGCTAGCCAGCCAATGCACATTAACCAGACGATGGACTAGTAGGAAAGTGAAACCCTTAATTCTCGGAAACAAAATATAGAGAATTCAGTGGTAAAATCTAAGCTAGGAAGAAGGATACTAAAACATTGTAGGCAAGAAGTAGTTCAGTGTAAGGGTGTATATTATCCCATTCCAGATACAATGAAGAAAAGGAGTAAAGAAATAAATGTGGACCGCACACTTACGGAAACCCTGATCATACAATTCACCAACAAAGCTGGGAAAAAGAAAAGGTATATATATGTAGTATGTAGCATATGGTGTTTATATGGCATATATAACATACATCCAGCAAGTATATATATATATATAATATATATATATATATTGCTGATCATTACTCACAGACAAAAGTGGTTGAGCGTTCGTATACGATTATTCGGTTGTGCCGTATGTGAGATCAGCGGCGCAGTGGTCAACACGGTTGCCTCATGAAAGTGCAACCGGAGTTCTAGTCCCGGCAGTGACATGGATATGCACTACTAACGAGCCCTAGTGAGAGCGAAACTCGAGTCCAGTGCTTCGTTTCTAAAGGAGCCGACTGGAAATTCTAGGGGAATGTGACAGCTGCGATCAACTTTGGTATATATATATATATTACCACTAAGAGGTGCTGTAAATTGTTTGGCTGTGTTGAGTACTGTACCGCCAGTCACGTCGACCTTTGAACAGTCGGAGTGCTGTGTTTCGAGGACGCATTCTTGACCTCTTCTGCCCTGTGTAGAAAAAGGTTGTGATGCAAACATAAAGGTAGTTCTAATGTGTACCAACGGGATCGTGTCTGACCACCCAAACCCTTCTATACCGTCGGTGATATGCCGTACAACCTCCTTAGCGTTGCTGCTTTTCGTCTTGTTAAAACTTGTTAACTTTACATGGGCATTTCTGTAGTTGAGAAACGGTAAATTGAAGAAGTGCAGTTGGTGCCGAAACCTTGGTTATCCTGTAGGTTGACTTGTTTGGGCTTGTAGCTTATTTGTTTCAACGCCTGACACGCTTGAACAACTTATTTCACTCAGCTGCTGGTTATGACAAAATTCGATGCTACGCCAGAATACCATCCGAATTCATCACTACATTGACACATCAATTCGTCCAAGTTACTGACACTAATTAACTGTGGCCTTCCGCGAATCTTTGGTTGATCTCGCATCGATGAGTTCATTTAATCCAATCCCTTTACGGTCTGATTGCTCTTCATCGGCCTGTATGACATGTTTACACCTGAACTGGCTAAAACCCTAGCCAGCGCATTCTCTTGCATCATTGTGGTATGTAATCCTCTTTGTGACATCAGTAGTGAGGTCGGCACCTTTTAAAGATCTACTACATGGATGGATCAAGCTATATGGGTTTCTCCTACGGTGGTGTTATCTGCTTAGTTTTTCAGAGTGAGGTAGATTATACTGATGCCAAAAGTGGCCTAAGTGAAAAAACGATATGTACCTTACTTAGGCAGTCTGATGGTTAATTAGGCTTCTGTTAGCTAGAAGGCGGTTTCCTGGTGATTTTCTTTTACTCGTTCATATTCTTTGCAAATAAATGTATCACTGGCAGTTTTGTTCTAGTAGTTGTGTTGTCGTTCTCACTAGCCGTGGCCGTGTTATTCTAGTGTAGTTGCCATGTCTGCCCACTAGACCAGTCAAAAGTTGATGATGATTATTGTGACCTAAAACTGTGCGAAAATGTTCTTGTCAAACTGACCCTTGTTAACCTACGTGTGAGTATTAGTCTGTTATTTATTCCATATATACAATCACGTGGATTCAAATCGGAGTAAGTGTTTGTGATATATTCATCTTGGAGGTAGCAGGGGATGTGCAAATAAAATCGTTTCACGGGGAATCCCAGAAAGGGAAATGCCAAACCACCATGAGTCCAAAATGCTCAGCAAACCCCGTGATCACAATTTTGGTTATTGAAACCTCCTGTTTGGGTTTGGACGGTTTGAGAGCTTTCGGTCTGTTTACTAGTCATCATGCGATGTGACAAAAAGTCCCTTATGATGTATCAGTTGATTACCCAGTTTCGACTTGATTTAGATCAGCATACACGTTAGCTTACTTAATAGCTGGTTGTACCACAAATTTCTGTTTTGGTTTTTAATTCCTAGGTGCAATGTTCACCCACCGCCGGGGAATGTTGTACTCATGACTGTCAGTACCGTGGAGAGACTCATTTATGTCGTGCGGCTGGTGAGTGTCATCGTTCGGCCTACTGCAACGGAGTCGGTGCCAAATGTCCGCCATCAGAAAGTTTGCCAGATGGAACGCCGTGCCAGGTATGTCTGCAACCGTCCAAATCTGACCAACGCCTAAACAGGCGCGTGGTAATGTTTACTGGCACTGTTTTCACTGAGAGTCATTCGATTAAAGTCCATATGCACACTGTACTGCATGTGGCTTTCATACTTGATGATTTTTAGCTTCTCCTGTTACAGCTGAGTAGCGTGCACTAATACTAATACTTTGCAATTCCCCTCATTTTCTCTACTCCAGTATTTATTAGGTATTCTCGTGTTAACTCATCTATTCATTCAAGCGTTGTAGTTCAGAACTACCACACCCCTTTACACTATTCACAGATGATACACTGAATTGAACTACTGTTGGATTGGTTTACGCATTTCATTTGTGCAGTTTTGGATTAGTTGTTACGTTTGACGTTTCGTCTGTATGGGTTTGTGGGTTTGTCTGTTGTGCTGATCCATTTTCCAACCACTTGTATGTATGTTCGTGCGATTTTACCTGTCTCCGGCCTTAGTATGCCGAAATGCTCGCCCGGCGTATGCAAGTACACACCTGTACACTGCACGTTCAGGATGCACACCTAAGCAACCACTCTTGGTAGGCAAATGGCACTTTTCCAGGTCATCCTTTTTCTGTTCGTATGCGTGTGCTAATTCACGCGTGTTCGGATTTGATGTTTGTTGCATTAAATCGGATGTCACTCACAAATGCATTATCGACAATCCCTTGCGTAAGACCGCAGATTGTTTAGGTCGACCGAGGCTAACAGCGAATGACAGTTTATGGGCTGTAGCGTGACCGTTTGCACCAATCAAATGGATTGCTTTCCTCGATAACTTTAGTGGGTATCGCCGTTGATTGACCATAGTATTTCAACCGACGCAATCGCCAATTCGATGCGCTACTTGCAGTGCATCGGGGACTTAGTGTGGGCTTCAGTTGCACTCATCTGATCCGATGGGGTAGCACAACAGAGGATTTGAATTGCTGTGTCCGAAGCAACCGGAGCTCGACCCCTTGACGACTGGTCTTGTTTGTTGGTGTGTTTGACATTATCATCCGTTGTATTCAGGGTGATGCAGATCTCATAGAATGAACTCTAACTGTTCCATTTTGATGAATTTGATCTATGAGATCGAACAGCTAACTCTTCGGGATGACACCCGTTCCGTACATTTTCGTCAGTTGTTACATCTGACACAAGACCACAGTTGGATAGCATAATGCTAAAATATAGATCACCTATATCAATAGCCCTTCCACTTGTTTGACTTACGATAAACGGATAGGTAGGCTTTGCAAGCTATGTTCGGATAAGACTGGCCTGTGGTGCATAATTGTTTTGGTTCCGTCATTCTTGGTATATTTGAGATTCGATATTGCATAATTTCACCAAACGTAGTTTGTGTTTAATGGAAAGGCCGATTTATTCTGTTTGACGGAGGTATGCTGGATTAAAGCGCGCATCATCCATTATTTCAGAGCGTGATTACTCATCCCAATCCGCATGTTCTGTTAACAAGTACTCCTACACAGCCTAAGTTTTGTGTACCTTTCTGTCCACTTCTCGAACCACTTAAAAAACGCGTTTTATTTAGCCCTTCTCATTTCCATCTTTCGTGACCGATGTATTGGCATCTGATACTAGAGAACAATTGCCACTGTTGGGGTTTTAGCCATATTGGTAGTTCATCGAATACTCTCTCTGGGGACAACCGGAAAACCGTAAATTACCAGCCGGTTAGATAGTCGTTGACTCGAATTGTCACGTTAGGCGTGTTGACTATTTTGGGTTATTTATTTTCCGAAGGACTTGAGGATCACTAGCTAGACAATGACCCCCAACAAGTTCAATGGATAACTTACTTATAATTTTGTGACTTATGGATATCATTTGAGACGTCTGACTGTCACTGCCCCTGCCTTGGACTCCGCTCTGTTGTGCAATCGGCCACATTTGAAGAGCTAACAAATCGCATGTGATTAACGGGTTCCTAATAAGCCTTTCGGCTAGCCCATTTCGAAAGGAAGCACTAGACTCGAGTTTCGCTCTTATTGGAGCTCATCAGCAGAGCATCATCATCATCATCATCACAGCCATGAGCCTGACCAAAAGGTACTGTGGCTCGGGCCGCCGCTCAACTTAACAGTGACGTGGAATATCCTAGA
>LUCH01004375.1:0-30240 GCA_013368495.1 Paragonimus heterotremus | reverse complement strand
AGCCCGCCGGATCAAAACAGTACACAAGCCCGACCACCTCGACAAGGTAGCAGTATAGGTCGGGATCAGTAGAGCATATCCTTGTCTGGATCAGAGTTTACGCTGTGACCCTCGTACTTATGAGACTGACATGTTAACAACAACGCTAGTAACCTCACAATAGGCATGACCGAATAATCACATCCAAACGCTCAACCACAACCTTGTATGAATAGTGTTCAGCTTGCCCGATCATTTTGAAAGGAGCATGAACAGAATCACTGTTCTACCCAGTCGATAACCCCGTGATCAGGACTTCTCAGTTAGGTTGAAGTTACTGTCTTCATTGAACCAGCTGAGCATGATTCGAATCAGTAGTGAAGGTTCGGGGGATTAGGTTATTTCAAAATTGAGCACCACCCACACTTGATCGCAGCCTTCGCATCCAGATAAGCCTTTCGGCTACGATAAAGTGTGGATGGTGTTTAATTTTGAAATCACCTAATTCCCCGAACCTTCACTACTGATTCCTAATAAATCGCGTGAATTTTACCTCTCGCCGCTGTCATACCTGTTAGATTCCTGAATCTCGAACACTTAGCGGGATCTCCAAACCGTCTATTAGCCTGGCCACTGGAGAAGTACCCTAAACGCACAACGGAAGGATTGTTTTTACACCACAAATGGATGCTCCTATCGCAGTGTTTATTTCGAATGTATATGCGTGTAGCGTTATCTAGCTTGTGTTAATATGTGTAGTGCCATGCTGCACGAAAGACAGAGGACTGTTCTTTTTACAGACTATGTTTCTGTCCAGACACTTGAAACCTCTACTGTATAACGCGCACCACATTATGCTGGTGGCAAACAACATGTGAGAAGATTGATTCAGAGGTTCATCATTCCTGTTTTTTTTCTCGATGAGTCCATACGTTTTGGCACCCCTCTTTGTTTGGGCGCATTGACCTCACTTGCGTCATGTGTGACTTCTGGTCTTCTGTTCTCTGTACCAAGTAGTGCCCGTGTATGCATGTTTTCAGCCGTTCACTATGAATTACATAGACTTTCTTACAGTCTTGACAAGGAATGGTGTGCTACCTTCCCGTTTCGTGCGTTTTGACTGGATGCTTGCTCTTGAAAAGCCTGTTTCGGCTTTTTAAAAGCCTTATTCCCAGACTTTCCGATAATCCGCTTTGCTGCTTTCAGTCTTTCATATATGTGCGATGGGACTGTTACTGTTCTTGTCCTTTGTGTTCTCTGAACCAGCAGTAGGTCGGTTTTTGGAATACACTCGGTCACAGGCGGTCTAGTATAACTCTCTAACTGGAATAGAGGTTATGGAACTGCTCCTTTTGCTGCAATTCCTGTGTACTGGGTGGTCAGCTCTTTGGTGTGCGATTATTGTCTACACAGTGCCATGTGATGTCACATTCGGGTATTGATTTTTGGTATACCTTATTCTTTTAGCTTTCTTTCGGTTACTTGGATAGTAGTAGCACGGAGTTTGTCTCCGTGTACTCTTTTGTTAGTTGGATTTCTGACGAGATCTCACTTGTGGTGCCTGTTACGACCCCAACGGAAATCAAACTGTAGTGTGATAATCTAAACGCCAGCTCACTTTCGTCGGTCTCACAGCAGCTGCAACACCAGAGCACCACAGTATGATCTTTACCTGAAGCCTATTAAGCGCTTCTCCCAAAGGCAACATTGCGAAAAAGCAACCCTATTGATGGGCTTGATTGCGTCTTAATACCTGTCTCAATCAGTCACACGCGCCAAAATCTAGGTGTTGGGCGTGTTCAGAAACATCATTTTTCTTCTAAGTAGATTCATTTTCTGATAGCTCGATTTTTTCTAGTAATGTTCACCCGAGTACTGTTGACCCTTGTGCAGTTATAGGATTCAGATGTAGGTGAGAAGGTTTATTTACGTCTGAATCTGTGTTGGGCGGTTTAGAACAGAAAGCCAAATCGGAAGATAGCTTCAGTTTCAGACGGTCAGTAATAGAAAGATTGTGAAAGCCTGTCAAGCATAAAACAGTCTCACTGCAACTATAGGAAGCAAGCCAGGCGTTCTGGCTTCGGTTACCCATTATACTCGTATACTAATTTTGTGCAAGGTGGATACATCGTGGAACAGCGTTCTTCTGAATTAGGGGTTCCGGCGGCAGTTCCGTGAAAGAAAGCACAAACGAACGTGAGCCAAAGGCCCAGTAAGAAATTCGCACGAATTACACAGTCAAAAACTAAAATGGCGCCATCAACACAGCAGTACAATGCGTTTCAGAACATATCCCAGACAACAGCTGACTGACATCAACATTTAGATTTCGAGAGTATCTTTATTCTGCTGCAGTGATTTCGATGATCAATTTGTCCAAATGTTCCTTTTGGTGTCCCGAGTGTGTGAATCAAGCCTGTGCTTGAATTCGATCATCCACATCCAGTTACGGTAGACTCTGGTGGGTTGTTTCACATTGAGCACATGAGAATGCTAATGGAGCACTCCCTACTCATCGAATATCCTATTTGTTATTGCAGCTTTGGCAAGTTGCTCTTGGGTTGGTTATTTTCGCCGGGCACAGGTGTTTTTGAAAGTGTTGTCTCTGAATAATTATGAAGAACACCTACGTAATTGACAAGAGCGGACGGAATGGTGCTTACTCATAAACCTTGCCTGACAGTATTTGCCTTCTACAAGCATTTGGTTGATGGAGGATTCTATATAATAACATGAAGTTCACTTTGATACTCCCGTAGCATGTTGAGAATTGTCCCAGTTTGTACAGCTCATCTGGATGGGGTGGGAAACATGACGTTTTAGCCCACTTTGTAGACCACTGTTGTATCTCATTTAGAATGATTTCGTTCACGAAACGGGGGAGGGTTATTTGATTGGGATGCACTAGTGATTAGATCATAAGAGTGAAGCAGTCTAAATTAGTAATCCAGGTACCGAGTTCCTTTTCCTGACCGTTGACACACTGTTGGGATATTGGCTAGGGTTACTTGGGGCAGTCGTGCGCAAGTTGTGCTCAAATGTAGTTATACTCAATTTTTCACCTTCCAGAAAACAATCGGTGCAGCCCGAATGACAGATATACATTGCTACACTCAGTCATGCTAAACAGCAACCGGTTGTCTGTGGTCCGGTGTTGTAACATATTTGAATTGACCCTTCACTTTCGATCACACTGTCCGCTGTACGCCAAACTTTATTCCTACTAGAATATTATGCAAAGTTGCAATTGATAAGCTGTGGGGTTTCGAGCGCACTTAGAGTGATTAACAAAGATATGGCACACCCATGGTCGTATAGTAAGAGTCTGAAAAGGCCTGGTTTACTTTGACACTAAAGCGGCTATTTTGATAGTAATCCGTGAGGTACTTGAGTAGTGGATTTTCTATACCATAATTACAGGTCTTCACGCAAGACGTCAAATAGTCTACTCGGTCGAGTACCTTAGCTGAGTGTAGAGAAACCATGTCAACTGGTTGCTTTCATCAGCCACCTCTGTTTACTGTTTCCGAGCAGTAGGTAAGTTCGCGTCACACGAGGAGTCGTTTCAAAATGCACGTTGACTCTCAGACAGCAGTGCACATCGAGTGAAATGTGTCTTATTGGTCATCATTCAAGCTCCCCATGACCTTTGAAACAACCGTTAATAATGCAGTCGATCTGTAATTAGTGAGCTCACTGTGGTCACTGATTTTAAAGATAAATGGAACTTTGGGAAGCTTGTCACTCCGGAGATATCAGTCCATAAGTCTCAGGATGGCCTTTAAAACTCTGTCACATTTCTTCTGTACTAGGGGAGGGATAGAAACAGGGTCTGGAGGCTTATTTTCACAAGGCTTTGCTAATTTTGGGAACATGATCTGTGGTGTGAGAGTGATTGTTTGCGTGATGTCTGTGATGCAGACGCCAGATGAATGTGCTGACAGTGGGTAGCTGGTGGCCAAAACTCAGATACTGGCTGCCGAGTGCATTAACGGCTTCTGTATTTGAAGCGGTCATTTCACCTGTGTGGCACAAGTGAGAAGTTACGGTACTGTTTTTGGCGCAACAGTGCTGTAGATCAGTTCTGTGTTGACACTGAACTTGTCGGTCAGTTCCAGCTGGTGCTGACATTTGTCGACCCGTACATCTGTTACACAGCCAGTTACAGACAGTACTCGTCATATGCTTTTTCAATTCTGTCCAACTGATACGTTTCCAGGCTGACCTTACTTCGGCAAATGTTTCGTGCAGCACCGAATTGTTTTTCTCTCTCGCTTAGATCGTCTTAGTTATCTGATCAGAACGTAATTGTCGATAAATTTAGTGACGGCCTCCACAGTAAACTGCCAGTGATCATCAAGTGACGGGTAAGCCAAAGCGTCAGATCAACACGTATCACTAAGTTCGTGAGCCTGGAATATCCAGTCAATTTTGTAGAAGTTGTTTACGTAGTTTCGAGTCAAGGGATGTATCTCCCTTACTCATCAATCAAAATATGATGACTCTCTGGTCACTCTGACCAAGAGGGACATCGACTTAATGGATCGTGTCTTTCGCTGGATGGAACGCAATCTAACCTTGAAGGTTTCTGAGAAGCCCTTCAACATGTCAACCTTCTGACATTTACCGTCAAATGAGAATTAACTACTGCATTGTACTATTCACAATCAGGTGAATCTCGCTGGTCTCAAAGTTAACGTCAGAGTAACTAAACTCATCTATGAGTAGGATTCGCAAGAATTCCGAGATTCCCGAATGATAACATCTAAACCACAATGTTGTGCGGAATTTCGTCCACAGTTTTGCATGGTAACTTCCACATTTAGTCCCACCGATGCTACCTGTTTTATGGATAGGCGGTGTGCTCTCATTGTAGTCGCGTTCCATGCAAAGTTTCGCCTGATTACTGTTGGTTTGAAGTTTTCTTAACACTGTCTTGTGGAGTGTGTGGCGTAGTTTCTTTAGCAACCGCTTATTTGAGAACGGGATACGAAACCATAACGACCACCTGTTGGCACAGTTGATATGTATACCTGTGCTTATAATGTGGGGAACACTATTTCAGTGTCTGTCCTAATGGAACCTGACTTTATCGTTTACTTGTCGTAGAACATCCTGAATAATGACTGAAGTATTCCTTCACTTTTCGACTAGGTTTATGGTGTGGCATGTGTAGTCGTATTAGTTTGCAGGACCCATGGCCTTTTTTGTTTGACTGCCTCTTCCCATGACAATTTTCGATGTTTAGGTCACAAACGAAAACCTTGTGCAGTACACCCATGGTTGGCTTGTCATGCTAATTTTCATGCTTTTCTCAATACACACCATTTAACTTGAATTCAGTTGCCCGAGCAACCATAATTTACGTGGTGATTAATATTGAATTCACAGTATCTCCGAACTCCTGTGTGCGACTGGGTAGTGACACACTGGTCCACTTAGCCTGTGTCGTTAAGCGATTGTCTGTGACCCTAAACATTCCATTACTCACTGTTTACGTGGATCACGTTTTCAAATTTTCTACGTTCTGTTTATACAGGATCACACACGCGTTTGCAAACAAGGTCAGTGTCTCGGCTCTATTTGTGAACGCATCCGTGGATGGCAGGAATGCTCACTCACACGAGACAAGAACGTTACGCCAGAGGTGATGTGTTTCGTTTCTTGCCGCGAGAATCGTTCCGGTGCTCCGTGTATTAGCACCTTCCAATTGGAAAAGGTTAGTAAACATCTTACCCGTTTTGCATATCTACCCAAGCGATTCACAAATCCACTTCTCATTGCATAAAGTTGTCAAATCTTTCGAAGGATATCTGCATTGCATATTGTAGAAATGATGCCAAGAACTCGGATAAATTTCACGAAAGTTCGAACAAATTTTGTCTGTTTTACCTTTCGACAACTGTGGTCTTCATCGTCAACACATGTTGACCTGAATCAAATGAACCTCGTTTGATCTGTGTTCTTCTGTCAACACTATTTCGCTTATAATGCCTATAATTATACGCTTATACTGCACAGTTTGAACGTAAGACATTAAAGTTTGATCTGTTTGTAGGTGACGTGGGTTATATTTTTGACTCATTAGTTTTGTTGGGCATTGATTTTTTTGCATACAATTATTCTGTATTGTTGCATCCATACAGTGGTTGTGGATCATTACGCGGATATTATTAGCGGTTTGTGGCTGGTAAGTGCCACCTGCGGCTGTTTGGAAATGCCTTCCAACGTGGTAACATTCTGTTGTCAATGTTGTTCATACACACTTCTGGATTATGATTAATCCCATGTTCTTAGGGAGGGGGGCATTTTGCGATTCGGCTTTTCGCTCACAGTTTCGTCATGATGGTTTCGTCAACTGGCGGCTCGAAACACACCATCTGAATGGACTCAAAGTGGATTACATATGCAACTACCTTCATCATCTTTGTTCCGATGGCACCAACACAATGGTTTCTGCACTACATGTGGAGCGTCGTGGTACTGCACATGGTTTTTCGCTTATTGACCATGGTATTTTATTCTGGCTAATTGATAATGTGGCAGATTGACTTTTCTGGTGGTGCTACCCAAGTATGTGAAACTGTTCGCAATCTCAAGCGGATTATCTGCAATAAAGAAAGTAGAAGTGGAAATGCCCCAGTCTTGAAGCGACACTTTGCAGTTAGATGGTGCAAAGCGCATTCCGTACAAACTAGCTGGGTCGCTCAACCTGTCCAGCGTGGGCTGTGTGTTTTCGGCAGAGAAGCTACTACACAACTTTTGGATAAAGTACTTATTTATTGAACCTCTTAGGCCTCACACTGTTCATGCTAAAGGTCATTCGTTTTATGCCGTTTTACCTCTCATCCTTTTCCAGCATTTGAGGCGTCCCTGTTGTTCGAATTTAAGAAATGATTGATTGTTTTCTAATTTACTATTCTATCCCCAGAACATGGTGAATTATCGGTAGCTCACACCAACTGAACTATGAACTATGACAACCATCTACCGTCGATCTCGAAGTTATCATGTTTCATCTTGTAGATTAGCGTATTTGGCCATTCGGTTTATCTCAATCTGACTTTCCGTTTCATCAATCAGTACACTTTGATTGTGAATAGACAAAGTCTGTTTTACTGTATATGATAATTCCCAAATAAACAAATCACTTATCCGTACTCGCGTGTGACAACATGAAGAATTTTGCCTTGGAACTTATTGTCGATTTCAGGTTCACTACAATTCGTCCGTAGAGCGTAGGTGAAACGAATTTTACTCTCGATAAATTTTGAAAATTCACTTTTGAACAGATTACAGTCCATTTGTAAATTCTAATGAATAGCTTATCACATCATATTCAAAAGTTAGCATTGTTAGGACAACACACGTTGAGTTCAACTTGACTTGACTTTACATTTTATACACCTTATGAATTCTTTTTTTTTTGTAATGTGGTTTACTTTGACTGTATTGTATCTGACAGTTCAGAATCCTGTAGATAAAACATGCAAAATTCTCTTAGTTTAAACTCAGTACACATAATTTAGCAGTCGACATCGCTTTGTCTGACACACATATAGTGGACCGATTTTGGATATGTGACTTTGAAATTAAACACAGAGTGATTCCTTGGAATACAAATATTGCTTCACAGTTAATCTGCTTTCCAATCATTTGCAGGTAGTACATCACTATCTGTCTTCAAACGAAAGCTACATTAACCGTTGCGGTCAGATGGTTTGGCCAACACGTGTTGACGAGGTGGTCCAATATTGCAGAACTAATTGGACCATGCGATAAAACACGTACACTTCCTCAGTCACAATTGTGTGCTCCATTAAATTTGTTTCAGATAGGTCACACATGAGCGTTTGTACCATCGCATTGCGCTTTAGCCTAGATGGATCAAAATATTAAGTCTTAGTGTCAAGCAGTACAAGGTCAATCTAACCAAGGCGATCGGGAATGGAGGTAGGTGAGTATATATTCTTCGGACTACCAAGGTCACGTAGAATAGATTGTAAGTTCATAATGCTGCACTGTCTTGCATAACTACTATGGAATCCACAACTATGGGGATCGGAATCCTGAGGTAGGCGCATTGTACCTTCACGTTAATTTGTCACAGTGTTGGAAGATGCTGTCAGGACGCCAAACCTAGCACTCCGTGCTCAACAACAGCTAATAACCACCTTGCACTATCTTGTAACCACCACATACCGTACTCACTTTTATTCAGTGTTCTTTGAACCCAAGTCCTCTCGTTATTTCATTTTGACCACCGTACTTAACAACCCGGCTCGTGTTAAGCATGTCCACGCCATTTGTTTTCATTTCAACTCTCTTCGTTGAACGTTTCCTTGCCTTTCACAATCTTGTAATGCAGTACTGTGAATTCATTATAAATGTTAATTGTCATCACATTTAAGCAGAATGTACTTATACTGGGAATCATGTTGATCAGAAAACAACAGTGTAGCGAACAAGCTCGGTTATCGACAAACAGATGGCGTGGCGATGGGATCCCCATTGGGACCGCTGTTTGCAGACGTCTTCATTTCGAAGCTTGAGAATGACCAGTTAGAAGAAGCCATCCGTGGATTTAGCGTTTATAAACGATATGTGGATGATATCATATGTATAGTTAGCGAAAATGCTAACCCAACAGATATCTTAGCCATTTTCAACTCTGCTCACACGAACGCGATATTTACACTAGAAGCTGAACGTAACGATCAACTAGCCTTCCTGGACGTACTCATCCGGCGACGTGCTGATGGATCTGTTCAACGTAAAATCTATAGGAAAGAAACCTGGAATGGACAGTATATCCATTTCAGCAGCTTTGTTCCTCTAAGGCAGAAAAGAAATCTCATAAACTGCTTGACCACTAGAGCCATGAGAATATGTACAGAGGATACAGCCTCCGATGAATTATCGTTTCTACGTGCACTGTTCTTACAAAATGGCTATCCAGAGCGTTTTGTAGACAAGACTATGCAGCATCGTCAGAAACAAGATAAGATGAACCGAGTGGAAAAGAAAGCAGTGTTTATCTCATTACCATTCAAAGGGGATACGCTTGCCGAAACAATCACTAGGAGACTTGACACTATCATCAATAGAACATACTACGCTGCAAAATTACGCGTTTGTTTCAACTCTACTCCAGCTTTGTGTTTGCGACTAAAAGATAAAATGCCTGTTTCTGCGGCTTCTTTTTGTGTATACTCATTTGCTTGTTCTTGTGGAACTAGTTACGTGGGTCGCACGACCAGGCGTTTATCTGAACGTATCCGTGAGCACCATCCAGCCTGGATCAGCAGCGGAGTCACCAAGACAGTTACGAGCGCCATTGTTTCACACTTCGTTGACACACATCACACTGTCAACCTGGACTCCTGTTTCCGTCCGATTTACCGAGTCAATGCCAGTCACTCAAAAGCTGTCAGATGCCGAATTTTAGCCACAGCCGAAGCGATTGGAATTCGATTAAGAAATCCACCTTTGTGTGCACAAAAGCGCTTTGTTCAGGCGTTGAAGTTGCCATGGCCAACCACACACACCATGACCGATCAAACCGTCATGGTTCTAGCGGCGTCATAATGATGACGTAATCGTACCAAAAACGTTGTTTCTATGTTTGTCGATAACGTGTCTGACCTCACTCAAACTAGCTACTTGTTTTTGTCCGTTTCGCCCTGACAACTCTGTTTCATATAAATTGTTATGTAATTAGCCTGATGATGAATAACCGAAAACGAGCTTGTTCGCTACACTGTTGTTTTCTGATGACTACCCTGGGGGTTTTTAACCAATCATGTCGATCATTGACCTGAAAACTTCTCCAAAGAAGTAACTGTACTTTTTATTTCTTGTTGTTGTACTCAATAGATCGTTATTTCGAGGTTTTCGAGGCCAGTAACTGAAGACTTCTGGACAACTCTATTACAGCGGTTCCCTTCCGGTTGCTTTCTTTCAATGTGTACGTTTTTCCTGGAAACAAAAGTGGAAGAATTACGGTGGTGATGCGTAAGCTAGAAAAAAGGATACTGATACTTAATAGCAAGAAGTATTTCACTATAGGGATGTATATTAATACATCTTAGAAGGAACTAGGAAGAATAACAAAAAATTGAGTTTGGACTTCTTAACCAGACGATACTTTCAGTGTATAGCGCACCAAAAATAGTTGAAGAAAATGAAGAATAACAACTCTCTGTGACTAGGTTTCTGAAGAGAAGATCGAGTGGCTTTTCAAATGATGGACGTATTTGGTTAATACTATCGAAAAAATACCTAATCCGCTCAACTTACTTTTGCCTAGCACATCAGCCGTCTTCCCGACCTTTCGTTGTGAGTACATCAGTGACCTACTTATCCGAAAGTTTCAATAGATGTTTGGTGAGTTAGGTTATTTCAAGTTGAACGTCACCCACACTTGATCACAGCTATCGCAATCAGATAGGCACTGCCGATGAGTTGTCAGAAGAGTGAAACTCGAGTCTGACACTTCCTTCCGAGGTGGGCTTATCCAACTATGAGAGTTCCGATCAAATGAGGGTGGTGTTCGCATTGAAAGAATCTAATATATGAACTTCTTTTAAACATATAAACCATGCCCAGTTACTTCAATGAAGACATTAACTTCAGCCTAACTAAAAAGTGCTGATCAGAGTGTTTTCGAGCGGATTGACCAAGGCGATTCTGTTTATTGTGCCTTCAAAATGACTGGGCAAACTGAACACTATTCACACAAGGTTGTGGTTGATCGTTTAGATATATAACCATTCGGGCATGCCGCCAGTTTTACGTACACGAAGGCTGGAGTGTATAGTCCGGCCCAAATGAGGACATGTGCTACCGACGAGCTCTAATAAAAGCGAAACCCGGGTCTAGTGCTTCCTTTCGAAGTGGGCCAACTGAAGGGCTCGTCTGAATGCGAAGGCTGTGATCAAATATCAGTGGTGATTAATTCGGAATAAGAGAGACGACCAACACATTCGCGAGTGCAGTCGGTGCAAAATCATTTATTCACACCACTACAACCTCTGGCGCCTTGGTCCATTTGCTTATCGCGCACTTGACTTCATGATTGCCTAGCTGTCACCCATTAAATTTTCGGTCACCTGTTTGGATCGCATTTTTGTGGGCAGTCCGGTTCAAGACTGGGTCCTCTTACGATGTTACGTGCACGTGCACACACCTTGTCCTTAGTATACCGGTTTTCCTGTGCTTCCAACAATGCGAAGACATCAGCGGTTGTATCACAGCACAGGTGGACACGCCTACATGAAGCTTTCCATTAATTCAGTTTTTACTGTTTGTAGTTGACTCGTCATTCTGCGAACCGTTGGGTTTCTCCACATTCCTTTCCAATATGGTGCACACTTGACGAAGGTCGCCTGAACTAATCGAATCACAAAACAATTTGTTCGCGGTGTTATTTTACTTTCAATCCATTGGTTAACTGCAAACATCGAATCCGGCCTCTTGGCAGCCATCCGAAAGATGCTGAGTGTCGTTGGTTAGAGGGAGTATAATATACGACTACAGGCCGTGATCGGCGGCGGAGTGTTGTTGTGACCACCTTTTGCTGCCTTCTGCATGACAACACTCCGCACCGACCACGGCCTGAAGTCATATACCCAGATGTCTCTAACCAGTAGTACTGAGCACCTTAGGGGAATAGTTGTCTTTTTACTGCACGCGATTTTAAAATTTCTTGTTTTATTGATATTTTTCCCCTGTTCTTATTATATTTCTTACTCTACGGTTTGTCACTAACGTTTTTCAACCTACTGTTTTTGTATACTGTTCCTTTTCTGGCGCTAGATTGGTTCTATATCTTCTTTCAGGTGTGTATAGTATGTACAGCGTTTGGATTCCGACATAGCCAACCATCTGTCTTAGTTACTTATTTTTTTCCCTTCCCAATCTATTGTGACTAAAATATTGTTGTGCTTCCCGAATTCACAACGTCTCTGGTTCTGGTTACCCGGAGTGTTCTTGATTGATATATCATTTGAAGACATGAGTTTAGAAAGGCGGATATTCGTGAATACTAGCAGTTCTTATTGCTCTCCCTTTCAGTTACCAAGGGTAAGTTGAAAAACAAAAACTCCAACTGGGTTTACGACACATGAGAGTTTAAAGCTCATATGTCACTGATTCTCCACATATAGTTGGTCCATCACGATCGCCTCTGTGTAACGTAAGAACTACAAGTTGATGCAATTCATTGTAGTCCTACTGTTCGATTCGAGAATAATCCAAAGACGCATGACCAGTATGTGCGGAACGAGTTACGTACTGGAGTTGTAAGTGAACCTGAAACAAGTGATTTATGCTCCGTATCCACGTTCAGAAGCCGTTTTGACAAATGTTCTTCCTGGTAAGTAGTTTGACAGATGTGATTATTTAGAAGAGACCCAATTGCGAAGAAACTGGACTTCGGCCAGATTCGAACTAACAATAGAAACAACATTCCCAAACGCGGCAGATGCTCCGCCAGCTGAGCTACAAAGCCACGCTGGAAACTCAGAAATGTCACATTTGGATCTAGTTACCCATCCAACCAACTTTGTCATATGGAATCCACCAAATGATCCAGTAATACAGTCGGGTAATATAATGTCAATGCTGATGGGTGGGGTTGGTGGATTCCAGCGTGAACTGCTTGGACAATTAATTGACTGGTGAATTCCGTATGACACAGTTGGTCCAGATGTGACATTTCTGGGTTTCCGACGTCGCTTCATAGCTCAGCTGCCGCGTTTGGGCATGTTGTTTCTGTTGCTGGTTCAAATCCAGCCGAAGTCCAGTTTTGTCGCAGTTGGGTCTCTTCCAACTGTTCTTTCGTCTGAGAGTTCCAACACGTATCTGCTCCACCACTGTAGTTTTCACGGCGTTTGCACACAGTTTGGTAAGTATGTCACGAACTGGTGCTTACAGACTGTTTTCTCTTGGTTGAGGTTAACTATAACCCTCGAGTTTATTCAGTCATTACGATTTTAGTTGCATTACAAGTTATTTATTCTGCACGACAAAGCGTTTTTCTTAGTTCGGGACGAAAAGTTGTCTCCAGATTGTGGTGCGGTGCAGACTTTCTTCATTTCAACCATCGCGAATTTGTCCCCTGTTGTCCGTTGCTGGTTTTGTCTGTCGATATATCATTTGTCCACCTTCCCGCCCAGCTGTCTGGCGAGCCGTAAACAGTGCTTCAACTAATACGTTAATCTTATAAAACTAGTGTTTTGGCCAGTTCAGATTGATTTCCAATACTTTGAACCGATTGATGAGAATATCTATGGGTGGTAGGCCGTTATCCTTTTCCATGTGACCTTTAAATTGGTGTGGTAGCTGTTCAGTTTTTTTAACATGCCATCAGTCCTTTGTGGGGGTCGCACAAACAAGGATATCATCCACAGCATTCGTATGGCGACAATGCCGAAATTTCTGTGGTTAATTGCCTTTGTATCATTACTATGAGAGAAATTAACGAGCACCGGTCCAATCAGGTTCCCCATAGTTATTCTGTCTATTTTCTTGGATGATGCTTATTTTAATGGTTAAAGGTAACGTTCTTTTTGCATTTGTAAACAGAGGTTCACTGGATTTGTGAGAATTCGTACGTTGGTCTCTGATACCAACCCGATTTAATATATATTCTCTTGTCTGGTGTAATGAAAAGGCCCTTATAAATGGTGACTACGTCTACTGGACACATGAATCTGTCTGCCCATTTGACTTTATCAATTTATTCAATCAATCCGAACGAGTATTTGCAAACATGTTTTACTTCTCTCTTAACAATGACGGTGCATGCACCAACCATCGAAGCGGCTTATATTGTAGGGCATTGCTCATACGTAATATCAACTGCAGTGTTATTTCGGGTTTGCGTGTTTTGGATAAACCATACGGTTGCGAGTTAATGGGTCGCCAAGTTCTTGTGATTTAGAAGTGCTTTCCTCAATTGTTGAGCAACTCGAGGTATTCCATATCAGTCGCTACCTCACTTTTGATGGCACGTTGGAATTTACTCTCTTCGTTTAATATACACAACGTTTTCAGAGTATACCTTTATTTTTCCACAATTAAGGTGCCGAAGTATTTACCTGGTTTTTTTACGACTAGATTGTTTCTTTTTCCATATCCTTTAGACTTTTAAGTTGCCGAGCTGCGAAACCACATTTTCCAGTTTGAAATGGAATTTTCTTGGGCTGAGCTGTTCACTATGTAACAAAGTCGTGTAACGTTTTTATTACTCCGTTCACAATCCTGGTGGGAACAGTACGATTTGGGTGTCAGTCAAAAAAACAACATTGGAACCAAACTAGGCTGACAAGCCAGGGTTACAATGGTGTTTTTGAAAGTATACTTTGGAGATTGAGAAGCTCCAAGTGGACAACTACTTTGGTTCCTTGTTACGTATAGCACTTAATTGCTTACGCGCTAGTACCAAATTCGGCGGAGACGGTTTTCCACATTAATCTTTTTTGTGGGCATGGTGAGCGTAAGCTGGAGGATATCACGTGATTGGATCTGACGGGAGCTTGTCGTACCATATCTGTTATTACTCAAAGTGGTTCCGACAAGCCTAGTATGCCTAAAATGATTTGGATTTGAAGACCAGACAAACTTGCGAATGAACTGTAAGTTGATGACCCACCCAGTTTTTGCTTCCCAAGTTTGAGGCCCGTGTTTACCACCGCGTGGAACGGTGCGGGCATTCATGCACTAACAGTGTTAACCATGTAACTGTATTTCATATAGATCTGAACATCACCCACAATTGATCGCAGTTGTCGCATTCCCGTAGACATTCCAGTCGGCCCATTTCGAAAAGAAGCACTAGACTGTAGTTTCGCTCTCATTAGAGCTCATCAGTAGTGCATATCCTCGCCACTGCCCGGACTTGAACCACAGACACGCTGTTCATGAGGCAACTTTGTTTACTACTGCGCCATTGACCTGACATTAGGCACGACCGAATTATCTTATGTGAACACTCAACCACTTTCGATTGTGAGTAATGATCGAAATGGGCCGACTGGAATTTCTATGGGAATGCGACAGCTGCGATCAGTTGTGTTCAATCTATATGAATCCCTACTACTCATCGGCAACTGTATTTGTTTAGACTACTGATGAGTATTTTTCTTTAGTTATCTCCGTCATTCTTGCTTGACGTCAGTTTTATGACCCATTCTGCTACACAGTTAGTCACTTGAGGACAGTATTTTCATACTTGCAAACTCACAACCGTGCTTTGGTTTGTGTACTGCTGTTTTGTCCATCTGCGATCTCTTCCCATCAGGATATACATACTATGCATACCAGTGCTAAGCTGGTTCATTCGGATGAAGGCAACCTTTTCTGTATGTCAAGCGGCGTAAAAACCTACCGATCAAGAACGGTTGTCAGGACACTGAAACACGGAAGTTGTGGGTGTGCGGGCACTACAAAGGAATGTGAATTCATGGCTCCAATGTGAGAATAACGTTGTGATCAAAATGTGGTAGACCACTGGATGTTTACCATCCTAACACATGAGCTAGTTGTGCTATAAATACGTGGGAGACGCTCGCCTTCCCGCGGTAGGAAAGATAAACGACATGATAACGTGGCTGAGCACCAAACGGTTGCTGCTTCCTTCCAAACCTTATATTTGGAAGGAAGAGGTTGTTAGTGTGCAAATCCGCACTTTGTATCCATTTAACTTTCCTCACATCCTCTTTCATTTTTACTCGATGAACTGTACATTACAAAGGTATTTGCTGATGTACATGGACAGTAGTAATAGACGGTTATTGGCTCTGTTTCATGGACGTTTACAAGATCACTCATTTTTATGCAATACCTCTGCATATTTCCTCAAAGAGGCTAGTTAACAGGATGTTCGAGTTGTATATCATATCTCCTGTGCATTTATTTAGAGCCTGTCATGAAACAGTGTGGCTCGGGCGGCCTGGTCTGATTGTTCACAGTTGCATCGTGATTCCTCTGATTCCGGAACTCGTTCTGTGTGATTCATTGAGCTGAAACTGCTAACGAGAGTTTGTTTACCATGCGGTCCGAAGTGCTCACATATCCGATCATGAGGATTTCTACCCTTGTGTTGTGGTCAGGAGGGCTTAAAATGAATTGACACAGAAAGCGCTATGCTGCCACAATGATAACAGATACGGAGACTTTTTATAGGACTCACCCTTTTGCTTTTCTTTCTATGTGGTAGCTTGTTCATTTAGCACACATTCTTCTCTTGTGTTTCACGTTTGTTGGAGTTTCTTATCCGTCCCCGCCTGTTAACATCTGAGTTTTCGAAATATTATTCTGTCGTTGTCAGACGGTTGTTTCTAGGTTAGACCGTATTACCGTTCACCTCCATGTGTGCACAAACTCACATTTTGGTGCATCACGATCGAACTTGTTAAACTATGCAGTTGAACAGCACAAAGATCACAGCAAACTTTCCTCGCGTGCTTGTTCGGTTATCGGTTTCAGTGACCTTTCTGATCCTGTGTGACCTCTGACCTACAGGATAGTCTCTGATTTACTGCATAATGTAATCAACTATGTAGCAGTCGGCAGATATTATCTACTACACCGGATCGCTGCCGACGTTCTTTTTTGCAAAAATTCATGTTCACTGTGACACGATTTGATTGTGTGACGGCACTTCTATTTTCGCCGAACAACGAGACTGTTGAAATAGAAAGACATTAATCCCTAGTGTTTAGGTCCTATCTTTCAGTCGCAACATTTACCTGAGTGGAGTACTGTTTCGTGTTTATGCGGTTCATCTCGTACCTTCTTACACGAATGGTGAATAAGGTTTGATGAAACGAATGTCTCGTTGTAATTTGTGCATGCATTTTTGTCTTTTATTCCATTCTTTCCAAATCATGTGATGTGTTCTCAATTGCGATCATTCTGTTTTGTTTCACAAAAGACTTCGCCTCGACATCTGAACAAGTTTTATTCTACCATGAGTCGGGAATTCCAGTACTGTACCCATCTAACTTGAGATGCGATGTGAATGAACTGTAATCGTCCATTGAAATAGTCAGTTGCTAATATGTTAGTTACTATTGCTCTCATTCTTACGGGTTGCGCACATCAGCTAACTGTAGCGAAGTTAAAAGAATTGACAGTTACTCGACTTTCTTAACATGAATGTTAGTTTGACCTTGTTTACTCCGAACTAAATTTAGTGTTATCAACCAATGAAAGCCGCAAAAAGTTGTTGTATAGCAGATCCCGCTCTATTTTCATTTGCAGTTCACTTGTCTGTTTTCTTAAAATGTCTTTTAATTTTCAGCATTTCACGGATAACGTTTAATTCCTCATCTTTCTTTTATCTCAAGATTAGAGGGCTTCTCGGTTGTATAGTAAAAAACATCGTTTCAGTTAATATTCGTCTTATTGTCGACGATGATGTGTGTCTTTATTGCGATTCTAACCAGCTCGTTGTCTCATGAGGACCCCTTTAGCAGTTTTGTTCTTGGTACAGTTAACGAATATTTCCCTGGGCACGCCATTTGCTCCTAATGATGTTCAGTGTGGTGTTAGTGTGCAAGCAGATGTTTATTGTAAATATGATTTATTATTCCATGAACACCCGTAGTTGAATTCTCGTTTGTTTAAATTTACTTCATTGTTTCCCTTCAGAATTCAGACCTTCAAAAACAATATCCACAACTGGTCGCTGAACTGCTTCGTGATGGTCATGGGACCAAGTTGAAACCGGGCGCACCCTGTGACAATTATCGTGGCTATTGCGATGTCTTTCACCGCTGTCGATCAGTGGAAGCTGAGGGTCCGCTCGCAAGGCTGCGCAACTTGCTATTCAGTCCTCAAATGTTGGAAAAAGTGAAAGTTTGGATCACAGTACGTGTGACCATTGTTCGCGTTGTTGATTTTTCTATTTGATCTGCCTCTCCTTCTCTGTGAGCTAACCGATTCTCGTAGCTGCCGGAAACTGGTCGTCCAGTTGCACGTGGTTTTGCTCTTTCCAGTGAATTACAACTAGTTGTTTGTAAGCAGCATGCATACGCCCCTGCGAATGATACACAGTAGCCTACAGTTTTGTATCGATATTTTGGCAAACATCTATACTATGTGCACCCGGTTAGACAGCGCTAAATTGTCAAAATGCAATAATCTATTACAATTAGTACACTTGTTTTCAAGCATGATTTTACATCTGAAACGTCGAATTTTCCTGGTTTCGTTTGAACCTGGGATGAATGTTCAACAACTGCGCAGTTGTAAGCTACGGTTTACAGTATACCGTTATAAACACCAACAACAAGCTAAATGTTGGTTTCCAAAACCCTTAAACGTGCATAGTCTAGTGTTTGTGTTGTGCCAACAGTAACCGATGTTTGGTCTTTAGGATATGTGGTGTTTCTTGTTTGACAGCGTACGTAGGTGGCCAGTATTCCATTCTCTTCCCATTGTTGTGCTAACTCCTCTTCGGCCATCATTACCTATTCTTCTGTTTAAGAATACCTCTACAGGTGAATTTTCAGCGTTCAACCTGATCATCTTTTTATAATGAATCAGCCCTAATCACATAAATGGCGAAAATAACGAAATAGTCGCACATTGTGATGAACATCCCCACTCTATCTATCATTGATTCGGTCTCTTGGTAGAGAATAACAAGAAGAGTGCGACCGGATTGATGTGGGCGGATGTTAGCTCCTGAATGTAGTTTGGAATTTAGAAATACGCTTGAGAAGACGAGCAATAAGTGGTTGTGTAATGTGGTGTTGTATTTTCCGCTGGTATACTGAAATGCTTGCTGTATTACATTTGGCATATCTTTCTTCTTAGTATAGATCTTGACATTGCAGTCTCTCTATCGGTTTAGTTTCCGAGAGATAAAGGTTTCCTTTTCGTGGTAGTCATTCAATTGGCTAACCAGCGTTGGCCGGCTGGACACAAAGGCTTCACTCACACACTCACTGGTCGTATTCCTTCGGGTTTATACCGGATACGTGGTGTGTGAGTGAAACCGCAAGTGGTGCAGCGCAATCCACTTGGGGTGATGGTTTGAAGCGCAGGCGTCCTTTGGCCACGATCATTGTGACAGGCTAGTCCGTTTCGGATGCCGCCAACCAAGTTGTATTTTAGGTACACATTTTTCGCTTTTGTAAGGTGGTCATGAATACTGACTTTGACAGATCCATGTGTAAGTTGCTGAATGTTTTAAAGCTTTACATCCCTCGGTTATGAACCGGGAAGCACCATGGATGAACGGTGCATCGGGTGGGTGGGGGAAGTACATGCGTGTTGATTAACCCATTGTTACCCCTGTTGTGCGATAACGCTTGACTTTGGACACCGGGCACATATATCTTTATGACTTTAGTGATGTCCTCCTTAAATAGATTTGACCATAACATCTTAGTAATCAATGTAACCCGCGGCTATTTAACAGCAAGAACTGATGAACAGTTGTTAGAGATCGTCTTCCATATACACAAATGGTTTTTGGATACAGTTTAAATTGTCATTGGCTGGTGACAAGATGATAACCACGTTGATAGCTTGTACAAACTGTTAGTCTAATAAGGCCGGTAAAACAATCAGAACTGTACGCCTAAACAATTTCATACACATAGTTACATAACAGTTAATCTCATGTAAAATGAGAGCAAAATTGTAGAGTGGACTGCGGGGAAAACAGAATCGTTGATGAGTGATGATGAAGCCCGATCTTTAGGTCGGGTTGGTTAACTACGGTCTATAAACTATTCACATAACGAGCCAGTGGTCGAAGGCTAAATATGGAAGTCATTGAGTATATGCTGTATCTGTATTAACCTTCCAAGTACCTCGCTGTAATTTAATAAACATGGTTCAAGCAGTTGAAAATAGCACGAAATAATTTGGATAAATGAAGGTATCAAGGTTGGAGTGTAAGCAGTAATTAGCAGTAATTAGAGAAGTTCTAGTCGAGGGGTCATCGATTGGAGTTAACAGACAGTAACTGTGTCTGCTCTGGAAGCGATCGGGCACCCTGATCATTACTCATAAGCGAAAGTGGTTGAGTGTTCACATACGATAATTCGGTCGTGCCTAATGTCAGGTCAATGGCGCAGTGGTAAACACAGTTGCCTCATGAACAGCGTGTCCGTGGTTCAAGTCCGGGCAGTGGCGAGGATATGCACTATTGATGAGCTCTAATGAGAGTGAAACTCGAGTCTGGTGCTTCTTTTCGAAATGGGTCGACTGGAATGTCTATGAGAATGCGACAGCTGCGATCAATTGTGGGTGTTGTTCAACCTATATAGGAATCAAAATCTCCTACTAATCGATTTTAATCTGTGATGTTCATTTGAGGTACCATATGGTGCGAAAAGCAATTTATCAAATATTGTAGATGTGTGTATACGTAGACGAAAGTAAGCAGTTCATTTCCTTTCGGCGCGGGGCTTGCCATTTACTGGCGGTCAGTAGTCTTGCTCCGTGACACTGAAGCTGAAGCCTAGCACATGCACTACGCACATTCGATGCGCCGTCAGAAAAAGATAGGTTTCTGAGAACTGAGGAGGAATTATTTGTTCTGATGAAATTATACTTCGGCGGCTCTGAATCAACAACTGGTTTCTTTGCAGGAGAGTTGCTTCTGTTTTGCTTCATGATTTGTCCAGTTTTGCAGCAACTTGTTCACTAAATATAAGTTATTCATCTTACAGCTGACAAACCATGAGGTAGACTTCGTCAGTGAATTATCTTTTGTCTAGTGGGTCGTTTTTTTCCTGAGGCACGGGGAATAAAATCTGTCAGGTGAATGAAGATTAACTCCCAAGAGTGGCAAGTATCAGAGTAAAGATCCAGATAACTGATCGATTAATCGTTTCCGACAGGCAGTTAATTGCTGACAAATGATCTCATGTCAGATGGGAATCTGTGTTTCCTAGTCCACCACGATTTTCGAGATGTCGCTGTTTGCATGTAATCCTGCCATCTTCCCAGTTTGTTTGGAATTTTCCTATTAACCATTGGATTGGTCAATACTACCCGTGGAAAGCGCTTGTGAAGAGGAACGGTGTATCCTTAAGAAAGATTAGATCAAGGTGGGCATCCATGTGTGTAGGGAAAGTTACAATGGTTTGTTAGCTGAACTTGTCAATAAATTTATCAAACCTGTTACACTCACCACATGAAGCACATAATGACGTTTCAAGAAATTCACTGATCACTAGTGAAACAAAGCCGACAGACTGTCGACTTCACTGAGAGGATGTCTAGGGTACAACTGACTATTGTTAACCAAACGTGAACGCTGGTCAATTGAATATCCAAGTCGACGTCCAGTAATTATTAATCTCATATTGACCGTCGTATAGCGGGGCATTTCGGATGGACGGGTGCAGCGTAACATAAGTAATTTCGGCTCCATCACATCGTCGATAACAAACTGAACACTAGCTTACAAAGCCCCTAATGTGGACTTTTCCATCTTTAATATTATTTTGACTTTTGTGTGTGATTTGGTTCTAACATTTGCTGCGACCTTTTCGCTACTCCCGACTGGTTCACTCTGCCTCCCAAACTCCCATTTAACTGATGACCCCGCCCACTAAACTACCGGCACTCATGCCAGTGAGTGATGCAAACACTATACGTTGATCGATTTGTTTTGCGAGCGAATGTCGGTCCAATCTGATGGGACCTTCACTTTCGAATTTACTGTTTCTCGTTGATTGTTATTAAGTGAGTCTTTGATCATCATTGACCGTTTAGTTATTACTGTCTTATACAAGTGAAACATTCCGTATTGCTTTGAATTATTAAAGACCCATTTAGTCGTGGATATTTCTGTCTCGTTGTTTTGTTACTCTTCCCTGTATAGAACCACGGTTAAGAACGTTTTTTAATGTTTTGCCATTATGTATTTCTTATAAATCCAGTAATTGCGTAGATTTTACTTAGATGAGGCGTTTAAAATTAGTTGCTTTATTTCTACCTCTCCAAGCGTTACAAATTCTCTATAGTGGTTTGCAACAGTTCGCACCCAGGCCTATTTACTACAAGCTGATTGCACCAAGGTGGGCAGATTAGCCAACTAAACCACTTTATTAATTAGTGAGCGAAATCTTTTCTTCCAGAGTACAATTCCCCCATTTAATGCGTTTTTTTCGACTTTTCTCTCGGACGTTCTGATGAATTCCTTCAACCGTATTCTTAATAGGTCTGCCCAGAAGTTGCGTGTATTGCATGGTTGGCAGCATCCGAAACGGATTAGCGTGTCACAGTGACCGAAGCCAAAGGACGCCTGCGCTTTAAACCATCACCCCAAGTGGACTGCGCTGCACCACTTGCGGTTTCACTCACACACCACGTATCTGGTGTAAATCCGAAAGAATAAGACCAGTGAGTGTGTGAGTGAGACCTTTGTGTCCAGCCGGCCAATGTTGATTAGCCGTTTGAATGGCTAGCAGGAAAAGGAAACTCTTATTTTTCGCAAACCAAACCGATGGAGAGACTGCAATGGCAAGATCTTAACTGACAAAAAGATATATAAAGTGTAATACAAGAAGCATTTCAGTATACGAGTGCCTGTTACTGCATTCCAGAAGGGATAAGCGCTAAAAACGAGATTCAAAGTTGAACTGCGAAAAGATCTGGCGAACAATTCATCATTCAATACACCAACAAAGCTTAAGAAAGGAACGGGTAGAAGAAAACAGACACTCAAGTTTCTGTAAAGAGGAGTGGATTAGTTGCCCAACGACCATGGTCTTGGTCGATGCAATCATTAACAAAAATAGGATAGATATACTGATATGACCTACCTGAGCCTAACGTTCTCGTCGTCTCTTCGCCGACGGTGCACTATGAGTACGCTGGTGACCTACTAATCCCAAACGGACAGCGCACTCGCAGCCGCGCACATCGCAATGCCATATAGTCATGTCACCACGACTTATGGCACCGATGGTTCGCTTGCTTATCGCGCGCTTTCGTTCTCGGTCGCTGCTGGTTGAACCCGAGGACGCCGGTTTGAATTGTATTCCTACAAGCGGTCCGGTTCAACGCTGTCTTCTCAACAACTACAATCAACTTTGCAACGTGAAAGATTTACCTACACAGCATTTTGGCACCTCCGCATTTGGTCACTAGGATTTCTCTTACCTGATCTCAGTTGTCCACACGACAGCTGCTTTGGAATACGGTCATCGCCCATCCGACGGACGTGACCCAGCCAACGAAGCTGATTCAACATCAGCCTGGCTTCCATCCTGTTCATGTCCGCTGGCCGCAATACCTCAGTGTTCGGAACCATGTCCGACAACCGAATACCCAAGATACGTCTTAGACATTGCAAATGGAAGCGGCTGAGGTAAAGCACGTTCCACTGATACAATGTCCATGTTTCACTGTCGTACAGCAGTGTAGACAGCACCATTGATCGGTAGACGAAGAGCTTTGTGCTCGGCTTCAGGCTGTGGTTCTTTCAAACATGTATTTCAAGACGTCCGAAAGCAGTACTAATCTTTTCTACACGAGCTCTCAACTCACGGTCTACGGACAGATCAGTGGACAGATTGCTGCCCAAGTAGCAGAAATCTGTGCAGCTGCTGACAAAATCTCCATTATCACGGATTCGGGGTGAAGGTGCACAGACAGCGTCTCCGCCCGGAGAAGGCTGAAAGAAAGAAAATGTCTTACCTATGTTGATATCCAGTCCAAACTTGGATGCCGCGGTCGCGAAAGCCTTGGACAGTCGCTGTAGTTCGTCCTCGCTATGTTCGAACAGCGCGCTGTCATCTGCGAACAGAAGCATGCGCACCAGTGAGGTATGTAACCGGGTTGGGGCGCCGAAACGTCAAATATTCAGTAGGCGCCAATCCGTCCGGTACTCGACTTCAACACCGTCCTCCTCAGAGTCCTGAAAAGCAACTGTTAGCATAACAGTCAAGTGTAAACCAACTTGGGATGGGGCCATGTCACAACCCTGCTCCACGCCAGTGACGATGTCAAAATCATCAGAGGTAGATCCACACGATTGCACCTACGCTGTCATGCCCACATGCAATAATCTAATTAAATTGATGAACATCCAAACTTCCCAAGCACCGTCCACAACGCCTCGCGTCTCACAGAATCGAACGCCTTTGTAAAGTCTACGAAGGGAGTATACAGGGGCTGGTTTCATTCCCGGCACTTCTCTTGAAGCTTTTAAGCAGCGAACACCAGGTCGATCGTACTCCGACTCGCCTGGAATCCGCATTGTTCTTCACGAACATTGGCCTCCAAGACATCCGTATTCAGCCGGTTCAGAAGGATTCTGGTAAGTACCTTGCCTGCGCAGCTCAGCAGACTTATGCGTCGATAGTTGTCGGGGCACTGTTTGCTGCCCTTACTGTTAAACAAAGGTACTATCACAGCATCCTTGAAATTTTCTGGCATCACCTCGTTCTCCCAGATGGAGTGAACCAGCTGGAGCAGTGCACGTTCCATTACCAGCCCGTCATTCTTCAGGATCTCACTTAGCAGTCCATCTTCACCTGTAGCCTTCCCATTGCGAAGTTGACCAATCGCTCTCTGCAACTCTAGTAAATCAGGAGCGAGAGCGAGTGAAGGCTTGATAGGCTTTTGCAGCAGGCTGTTCAAGGCCACCCAATCAATGGTAGCAGGACGGTTTAGTAAGCTACCAAAGTGTTTGCGCCAGACCTTCATGGTATCTTCTGGCTGGGTACACGAACAGCCGGTGTCCACGTCTGCCAATGCTTTAGTAAACTGGATCGATGGACCGAAGATCGCCTTAGGCGAATCACAGGACTCTATGTTGTGGACGGTCTGCGAAACCCTGCATCCGCTCGCTGTGCTTCATCCACCGGTTGTCCTTGATTCCGCGAACACGCCTGGTCAGTTGTTGGCGGATACTCCGAAACATCGCCTTCTTCGCTTCATTGTCTTTGCCCACTATGGAGGCAGCAAACGCGGTATTTTTCTGTCCTATCAATACAGCGATAACCACGTTGTTGTTGTCGTCGAATCAGTTGGGATAATTCTGGCGTTTGAGACTGATCGTCTCGACTTATGCTGTTGTGATCCGTTCCTTGATGGATTGCCACATATCCTCAGGGATAGTGAATACAGGAGCGTCGTGCAGACGAACGGCAACTGCCGTGCGGTTCGCCTATCATCACAGCGTTGATGCGACCAGCGATTGCAAAACAGACACCATGCTATCGAGCACCGTTTGTCGGGTAACCTACTCAGGAGAAGATGCACCCAGCACCTGCTTCCCGTAACCTACCTTGGTCCGCAAGCTTTGTCTCGTTCAAGTCTGCTACGCCGATCCCATAGCGACGCAGGGTCATCGCGACCAGTGCAGTGCGCCGTTCTGGCCGTCCGCTAGAGCTGCATCGATCCAGCAGCGTGCGCACGTTCCATGCTCCAACACAGAAAGCCTTGCGTCCCCGGGCCTGTTTCAGGTTGCTCTTCAGGTTAGTGAAACTTGAATGAGCATTACCTGCTCGGGGATTAATGTTGGGGGACAGTATGAGGGTGAGTGATCAGCAGTAGCATATTTTCGCCTATCCACCCTGCCATGTGCAGCAGATAGGGCGACCCGGTTTATCCTGTGCGACAGCCGATGCAGTATGATACGTGGTTTATTTTGCATCTTCATCGTTTGTGTGAGCATCGGATACTGCCGGGACAACCAGAACCAGACAGGAGGGCGATTAGGGCCCTCAACCAAAGCCTTTGGTTCAAAAGACTGTACCACAAGGCAGTAGGTGACACACGCACACATACGCATCAGCATCAACCATATAGAACAGGCTCGACAGTCACAACCTGAGACATTCGGCACGTTCACACAATGATAATACTGCACAGACGAACCAATCACACATACAGAGAATCAGATCAGGCAAAAAAGAAAATGATCAACGGTATCAATACTGAACACACTGACACCATACACAACAGAAGCCTCACAACATACGCATCTGCATTTTGTCTGGCTGCTCCCTTTAAACCAACCTGACATGGTTGACTCTGCAACGACCGAAGTCTCAGTCAGCACAGCCCTCCGGATCATAACAACACACAAGCCTGACCATCACGCCAAGGTAACAAAAAAGGTGTTGGTCTAATATTATTCACAAAACAGTGCTAACTAAAATAATTACCCAATCGAATAAGTCCTATCAGTTGGCTGGGAAGGTGCACATTTTTAAGGTGGTCAACTCTAATCTTTTCGCCCAAAGTACCCAGTTCGCCAGTGGGTATATATATATATATATATATATATATATATATATATAATTTTGTTGCTCGATGCTACGCTCTGTAGTTGGTCAGGGCTTGTCCGGACTTGTTAAGGTGGACAAGTTCTAACAGGTAAGTCTAAATCTGTCGCCAGGCCTAGGGTGCATCACACCCGACTTGAACATTCGGCAAAAAATACGTTGGTTCAATGCTAGTCAGTAAGTGTGATTTCTGTCGACTCATTTCAAAGGTTCGTACACCCTTGTACGTTACCAACTACTTGGTTTTCCGCGCCTATTTTCATCAGTCTTCTGTTTGGGATTTTGCTAGTCGGAAATCATTGTGTACGGGCCTTAAATATTCCGTTCGGAATCAGTTGAATTATAATGACTATCTTACGGTTACAACAACAATGTTCCGTCTTATAAATTAGGCTGATGGAAACTCATTAGGTAATTCAAGCATGATCAAATGTCTATATATATTCGCAATCACTTTAGGTTAAATTTGAGAATCTCACTGAATATGTTTGACATTCCGATTGCATTCTTCCTCTTCAGAAATTCCTCCATATCTCCCTAAGCATGGGCATGTTGCAAAAGTTTTCCGCCATGACTGGGTCTTAATGAACTTGAGGGTTTTCGCATTAGTTCTGTCAGGGGCTATATTGATATGCGTATGCAGTTGGTAAATTTTTATTTCCGCTTGTAAAGCAGTGACTGTTTGTTTCTCCTGGTATGAAAGACAACGGATGCAAATGTAAAGACGTGCGTGTTTCAGTGGACAATTTCTGAACCATCAGCCGACAGCAGTTTTGACGCTTCATTCATTTTGTTTGACTTTGTCTTCTTCCGGCCCTATTCTAGGTCCACTGGTGGGCAGTTATCTTAATCTGTCTGTGCACGATTGTAGCGATGGTCATTTTCGTCAAGCTGTTCTCCGTCAGCACTCCGCGTTCACGACACGGTATCAGACCGTCACGTGCTTTTGTTTCCGTTCCCGCCCACTCTTCATCTGGTGGCGGTCTGATGATGCTGTCACCGACTCCTGGTGTTTCCCCATCTATCAACTGGTCCATGCAATCTCCACACGGCTCGACACCTTTATCAACCGCTGGCGGTTTACAATCTCATTGGGCCTGGCCGCGTCGATATTGTTCACAAAGCGGGGCTAGGAGGCAGATAAAAAGAAGTAGACGTAGACAGTCTCCATTCGTGTCTGGGAGTGAAATACCGTCTCCCCGAGTGATCCCAAGTGCACCAATAGATCCGGCTGATTTCCCACCGCCACACGCGCGGCAAACTCCTATTCCTTTTGCTGGACACCCTCTGGTTTTACGGAAACACAAACGAGGCAGCGATTCTTCCGGGACTGTGGAACAGACGTCGTTTGTTCCACTCAATTTTGGTTCAGGAATTACATCCACAAGCAACCAAATGGATCACGTCCAGCGGGGCGCAAGTTTGATATCGAAGTTCGCGGAAGACACACATGGAGCTTCCAGATCTGGGTGGGTGGTAGTCTCTCGAGTCACGCATTAGATGGTTGATATAGGTTATTATTTTCGTTCTGCTCCTCGCTCAAGTCGATCGAAATCGCTGTAATAGGCTATTACCGATCTCTTGTACGTGTGAGTTTTTGTTTTGTCCGAGTTCATATGTAACACGGCTTCTTGTAGTATTTTGGTGAGTGGAAACCTTATGACACTTCACATTATTTGTCAACCAACAGTATTCAGCAGTGGCTGATTGCGCTTCTGCCTTTTATTCCAATCATTCTACTCGGTTTGGTAGGATAATTATGTTGTAGTCCAACTTACTCATTACCGAGTACTTTATGTCATGGGACTGTTTAAGTACACATAATTCCGATACAATTAAGTTATAACAATATGGACTACAATTCATGTAACTGCTAGTTCGAATCTCCTCTTAAGTCATACAATAAAATTTCAACTAATCGTTTACCACTCCGAGCGCTTACGGGTACTTACGTCCACCGGCGTAAAGATCTGGGATGACAAAAATTATATCCCAAATAAACGAACGGTTATCAATGGTTTGGTCAATGTAGATCTCGTTCTCCTCCTGAGCTTGAGAGCTTTTTACTCACGGAGTCAGTGGCTTGACACGTTGACTTGGTCGTCTGTGAAATGAACATCTGATGAAACATCTGCAACCTAGTTTTTTATTAACAAATTGTAAAGGGCTGGATGTTGAGTGTTTTAGTTTAGGTCAGGTTTTGCGGTCCACTTTTCCATCTAACTAGGTTAAGGACTCTTTTCTCAAGCTTTTTATGGTAGTTTACCATCAGAATTGTTCATTGATGTATTGCTGTCGATGTTGATGATGGTTCATTTTACACCACTTAGTTGTAAGAAATTCTGTATGAATTAAAATCTGGAAGCGTTAATCTTTGATAGTTTCGGGTCAGCATTTAGTGCCCTGTCTCGTGTGACCATCAGAAACTACCTGAGGCATGAGGTCTGCGTTTTCGCAAGTTCATCGTTTGTCAGGTTGACCCAATCTCGTTCTTTGTGATGTTTCTTAACTAACTTATGTCTAACATTGAAAGTTTGATTGCCATTTTTACTGATCAGCCCGGATCAACCACTTCCATTTAATTAACAGTGATTACTACCAACGGATAACTGTTACCTAATGTGTGATAACGTGAGATTGATTTTTCATCAGGCGTCATTTTTTTGGGAGGGCTATATGTGAAGATAGTTTTATTCTCAGTAACCGTCGCATCTCTGTTCACTTAAGCAACATCAGCATAGTGTGGCACTTAACTGTGATCGTTTTGGCACTGACTGTGTCTGCTAATTCATTGTCCGTTTTCTCAGACAGCCATATTTAGGCCAGCACACAATGTCCATGCATTCAGCGAAAAAGTTTGGGATAAATTCAAAGGATAGTTTTGTAAATAAAATGTCGAACAACATCTTGAACGAGTTGCCACCTTCGACTATGAGGCCAGTTGCTGCTGTATATTTGGCTATCGATGAGGCTGATTTATTCGAGCTTGCCACAGTCAGCAGGTCATTTTTTGAGATTGCTGTTGATTACCACTTTATAGTGCATTCCGTCATATGCACCGATCTGTTCCGCAAATGTAACCGAACTGGTACGTTACGTGAAAAACAGGTTGGTCGGTTGAGTATCACCGCTATGGAGAGGCAAACCCTTAGTGCTTAACACAACGTGCAGTTGGACCGTTGAGTAGGTGCGTTGTAAGGCCGACTTCAGTTTGAGGCTCAGGTTGTTATTCAGGTAGTCACCCTTGAATTAGACTTGCAGAACCATATTCTTCTTTAAAGCACTACAGCTTGTCATTTTTGTTTCTTTCTTACTGTGGACGTTCACGAATTTTTTTTGATAACCATTATCCACCAGTGTTTTTCTAATAGGCTTTTCTTCTTCCTCCAGTCGCTCCGTAGAACATATCTTTTTACCTCTGTGAAATAATGTTCTTACTAATTCCTGTTTATAAGCAACAGGTGCGAAGCTAAATAATTACATATATTGCCCGCTTCATGTTGGCTTAGGATAAACAGATCGTTGCGATGTTCCCTATCGATCTCTGGTGAGAAGAATGTCTCTGTCGCAACGAGACTGGACCTTGACGTGGTGTGACGGCTTGCGCATCTCGATTACCTGTTGGGCTAAACTGGACGGTGTGGCCACCACACCGACAGAGTCACTCATACCAGGCAGGCCAATAGGTAGAGGTTTGACGAACAAGTCTCCTGGTCCTCCAGTTTAGGGATTGGAAGAAGGTTAGCATCTTTTTCCGAAGAATGTACCAGTTCTGGTACACTGCCACCCACCCGCTGCCTTGCGATGTACGCTTTTGAGCCAAAGACATCGGTTGAAAACCCTAATCGTTCTCCTGTTTGGGTCTGGGCGCCATGGTACTATCTCGGCCCACACACAACCATGAATAATCATAACTGTAAAGGGTTTGGATTGGACAAACTCATTGAGACAAAGTCAACCAGGGATTCGCGGAAGACTACGGCCAATC
>LUCH01004374.1:11337-44836 GCA_013368495.1 Paragonimus heterotremus | reverse complement strand
CGAAATAGAATGGATGACCAAATTGAAGGCGTGATTATTCCAACACTCTCAGGAATATCTCGGCACGGCTGTGGAGTACGGTCAAAGCCCACAGTGGATAGACGAAGGACAGCGCGAGCGACCGGACAAGCCATCGCTCGAAGAAATCGGATCAACGGACGAAGATTGGCAAGCAGAAAACCTCCAGATAGAAGACGTAAATCACACACCTAAACCGGGTAGAAGTGCACACGACGTGTAAGCGGAAACCTGGTGGTGTTGTGGACTGGAATTGCATTTGAAAATCGCGAGCGCACGTGTGGTGTGGGAACTAGCGAGTCGGACAATAAAGATTGTGCTTTATTGAACGCCTTTTCGCTACATTATGACTTTCTCCATCTGTCAACATCCTAACTGATCAAGTTGCGGTGCGGTGTACATTACGTTAGCGTACAGACTATTCTGATCCAAACAGTCCTGGTGTTATTGATATTCAGTTTCACTGTCGATATACTTGCCCGGACGTTCTGGTTGGTCCCCTGAACCGGACCACCAATTTGGGTCGTTCGCTTCTCCCGATTGCGACAAACTGATAAGAACGGCCAGACGAATTTAAATGTAAGAAGCCCACACAGTTCCAGTGTTCTTCCAAGGTGTATGTGTAAATTGCAGTAGATCGCGGTTTAGTTGCCAAAGTGTGACTGCTACACCGTGTGTAATATCTAACCCAGTGTATAAACTTACCAGTGGGATGTACGCATTTCGATCGCAAAACACGCTGGCAGATTGGTCACTGAATCTTATATTATTGGGGCGTGGCAACCTACAACATAAACCTAGTGTTGGGCCAGGTCTTTGCAATCGGTCACAGCAGCTGGCGAAGACTTATGAAACTGGCCTGAACTCAATGTCGCATTGTGCACAGCTTTCCTTGAGTGGAACAAAACGGCTTGATAACTGTCATAAGACTGAGAAACACCTATCTGCAACTTCATGGCATAGCTCACAAACAGAAAAATTGTACACCAGTTCTCCAGACTTTCAGCGCTTACTACGGTGGACAAACCCATGCAAGACCTTAGGAAATCTGTTAGAATAATCATTTGTTCCATATTGCAATCGGAGTTATTGATAGGTCATCTTTGATATGAAATGCGACACACGACTTACGTGATAGGCGAGGTCTGAGCTATCTGGGTGAGGCTGGTAGCCGATTATGAAAACCCAAGCCGGTGCCGTGGAGAACACCGACTATTACCACGGACAGAGGCTGTAAACTACCATAGCTTGTACGACATCGGTTCGTTGTTAAAGACATTCGGCACTACTAAACCTATTTTGTTGGTATCCATAATCTCCACTATTCATGCAGACCGCTTCCAGACGTGATCGTCACGACACGTGGGTGTAGGCAACCTTTGCCGAATTTAAAAAGTCTTATTCTTCATAAATGGATTGAGAATGACAATGTTACAAGCAAGTTGTAATACTCTACGTTGCAACCACCTCGGGTGACCTTCCTCAGGAGTGGTGTATTCGAAATCACATTAGGAAAGGAGCAGGGGTTACGTGGGGTTTGCCATGGTTAGATCAACCTACTCCGCATCTAAACTGATCAGTCGAATCCTTTGCCTGTTAGATGGCAGTGAGACTGATATAGATAAGATGCGTCTGTGTCTGGTGTTATTTAGCTATCTACACCACACTGCAGACAGGGGTTTGCTATCATTGCGATTAACACATGCATGTTGTGTGTAAATGGTGAGAGCTTCAGTACTACCGTGTTTCGCATGAAAAGGCAGGCTCTTGTGAATCATTCAAGCCTGCTCAAAGCATACGTTGCGGTTCTCTGATAGTGCGTGTAGTGTGATAGCCGAATCTTTCTCTAGTTTCTGAAGTTGATATGCGTCTTTAGGGGAAAACCGTATGTCCGTGTTATAACTGAATCCTACTGAACACGAACGCGAATAACTGCTATGATGAACGAATAACGCGAATAGAAACCCCTTCTGATTGGTCACCTCAAACTGCGAACAAAAACCACTGAGAACACGGACAAAGCAAACTCCAGATAGCGATGTATTTAACCACCAGACGCTTTAGGAATTTACGTGAGAAACTGGTCTGTATTTATAGAAAATCATTGACCGCGCGAATAAATATTTGAATCCCACGCCGATGCATATTTCAGTAACGGCTTACGATTTCTGACATCAGAATCGTATTCTACGGGTCAGGTTTACCCTGGCCCCAACAGTCCGGCAACACGTGCTTTTGGTTTTCTGCCTGTCTGTTATGTAGCTGACACTGCAATCACCGCATTTAATTTTGTAAACTCAGTTTGCCTGGTCGCCCATAGAAACTGGATCCTTAGGATGCATCACCAGTCGTTCTAATGTATTATCTAACCGAAACACGGTCCGGATGGCGTACTTAGAAGGGATGGAGCTAATTTTTCAGATGGTTGCTCATGGTACGGTATCTGCGCAGTAAATTTGAAAGTTTTGGTCTGCTGCATAATCGACATACACTTAATTGTGTTTTTAACAAACAAGTTTGTATATTGATTAACAGCTGGCATTTCTTTAATTTGAGAAACCTTTGTTGTTTTAGTGAGTTCATTGGTACATATCTTATTAGCTCTGTTGACGAGTGATCGGATGGCTGTTCTCTTCATACCGATTGAATACGACAAGTTGAAATTGAGATACTGACCAGATTGGTTTGCGATACACAGAAACCTGAAATCTCTGCTGCTGATCAACTTTGACTAAGCAGTCTAAACAATTAAGTGTGCGCACTTCGGTTTCAGTTTCCAATGTGAATACAGTGCCGTCGCATTTTAAGTTAAGAAACTGTGGGATTTAATCTCGAGCGGTCTGTTTCATGAATAAGAATGTGTCATCTACATATCGCCACCAAATTCGTGTAGGGCAGATAAACTCACTCATCGCCTGTACCTCCAGGTATCGAAGGCAAAGATTGGCTACTGCAAATGCAACAAGAGAACCCGTAACCACACCATCGGTTTGCTTGTACAGCTTTTTGTTGAATGTGAAATAGGTTGAGTGCAAACAAAGCTCAGAAACAGGTACAATTTCGGAAGGCGACACATTAATACATGCACCAAGTGAGTCATCACTTTCGAACAACTTTTTGACAACATCCATGCTACGTTTTACCGGCAAACTGGTGTATACAGGAGTCACATCAAAATTGAGATTAGTTTCGTCATTTCATAGTGTCACGTGTTCGGGCTTCTTGACGAAATGAAAGGAATCATTAACGTTGCTTGCCAACTTCTTTTGCAGTGGTTCGATTATACGGCTGATGAACTTGACTAGCCTGTAAGTTGGACTGGGTATGTAGTCAAAAGTGGGTCTTATGAATATTCCAGTTTTATGCACTCTTGGAAGGCCATACAGTCGCGAAGAATGGTTACTCTTAGAATTGAGAATGAACCAGGTAGACTGCCCAAGGTTTTCTTTTACGTCGCGGAGAAAGTTGCTAGTCTGTTCAGTGACCTTATTAGGAACTACGTTGGTCTTGTTCATTCATCTTTCCTGGAGGTCCTGCAGCTAACTGCTTCAACATTTTCTTTTGGTAATCTTCTTGATTGAGAATCACTTAGGTGTTGTCTTTATTAGCCTTGATAACGGGAGTAGGCTGATCTTTTCTGATGACACCAACAGCATCCTGTTCTGCGTTGGTTGTCGTTGTAAAACGCTGTTAATTCTGAGTCGCGCTTCGTCTGCATCTGTAGCTAGTTTGCTTAGAGCAGGTTCAGTTTTGAGAATTATATCCATTGGTTCAAGTTGCTTCTGTTGTATGTTGAAATTGAGTCCTTTTTTAAGCAGGCTTATCTCGTTCATACTTAGTGGTCGCGATGAGAGATTCATAATCACATTTTCTGAGAGACGCTGTGGTGCTGAATGTGGGGCAGAAGAAACATGATTTAATTTTCCGAAAAGTTTGTCAAACTTTCTCTTCTGACGTTCACTTGCTTTCGCGAAGAACGCTAATTCACGCTGATTAATCAGTTCCATGTCAGTAGTCCGAATATCGTGGGGTAATACATGAGAGACAATCCCATCTAAATTGTCATAACGAAAACGTATACATTCCAGGTGGTAGGTAGTCGAGTGTACGCGTTACCCTAAGAATATACGTGAGGCTGTCAGTGCTACACATTTTGAACGGACGCTGTTATCCGGCTTTCTGATTGGCAGAGTAAGTGGAGCCACCTTAGCAGACATACGATCTACATTGAACACACGGTGATTGACCCAGTTGGCATGCATCTTGGCCAACGTGATTCGATTATTAATCAGTTGTAAGATATAGGCAACTAATCTAGTGCGAATGAAGTCAACTAGTTTGGGAGTCGTGTTTAACACGTTATGAGGAAATGGATTGAGAATAACACGACGTTACGAGCAAGTTGTTATACTCTACGTTTCAACCACCTCGGATGGCTTTTCCTAGGAGTGTTGTAATCGAAATCACATTAAGAAAGGAGCACGGGTTTGACTTGGTTTTATTATTCAACTCACAGATGAAGACTGTAGACAACCCACGTCGCTGAAACCGTTCCGAGGTGTAACTGAATACGCAAAAAAGCACTAATTATCACCACCTTATTAAGGCTAATATTGTCCATTATATATGAAATACATCTGTTACATTTATAAGATGTTGTTCCAAAGCTACGCCAATCTGCAAGTGAAAGTCTGTTGGCTTACTTATGGTTTTACTCATACATTCTTATTGGAGATCTGCTTGGTAGGTCATTTTTGTGTTCCGTGCCGGTTTGACTTTTCGCAGTCACATGGCTGGAGCGTCAACACTCAATTGTCAAGTCCCCTTTGGGTAGACAATACTGTCATACGACGTCATATTTTATGTTGCGAACACAAATGAAGCCATTAGAGAGAAAAAATGCAGACAGAGTGCCCGAGCGCTTTACGGTTAGAAATATTCCTATCATTCTGGTGTTTGGAATTAGTGTCCTGTTGTTGTGACCGCAAAAGACGCTTGGCCTGCGAAGTTGTTTATTGTACGAAATCCCGCACAGATTATGTTAAAACATTGGACCACAAACACGTACACTCATTTGCGTGGTTCACGTACATTAGGCAACAGTACATTGTCATTCGCCCTGGTGGCACGTTCTCCATGGTGCGTACACACTATTCCAATAGTCGCTTCTACTCCTTCGTCTTGCTGGCATTAGAACCCGCCATTTGGTTCCCGAGTGTACGCATTATGCTACTGACAAATTAGGTCACCTGTTACACAAAACTACTACTGTGATGACTAAAGTTACTCGCTTATTTGTCACAATTTTTTTTATTTACCTGCGAACTACAGCTGATGTCTGCCGCGATGCAAAGAATTATCCTCAAAAATGTATTATGAAAAAATCCATACCTTCTCTGCTAGAATTCACTCCGAGCAAAGGCTGTTCTTTATTGACAAAAGTGCCAATAAGCCTGTCTGATAGTTGCATTTTTCACGCTCAGTTTCTTCTTTTTCACCCTCCACATGTTCACTGTTGTTGCTTCACTTCCACTGTGCTCTGTTCATGTGCCCCTCGGTCGTCTCTCTTCCTTATACGCAGTTTGCTGTGCACCAAGAAGCGGGTCAGTGCGTCGCATTGCTGTGTAATAGACCCTATTGTTGGTCTGCCGACCGGCCGAATCTGATTGGTCGTACACCCTTGCACCTAGCTGAATCTCGTGGCTATCTACCTGTTTGGTATCCATTGGCAATGAATTCCACGTCTAACAGTCCAGCTGTTCCATTACCTGGGTTCAACGATGAACCATCACGCTCGGTTGCAGCATTACTGATCTATCCGCACCTGTTTTTTGCCAAGCCTTTGAGCTGGGACTCCGTACGTATTGTTCATTAGCTGATTGGCATGTTCCTAATCTCAGTCGATAAACTAATATGTTGTGTGATACGTATCTGGTGGTTGCCTAACCCTGCATGTTATCGATTCATGTTGGCATTCCCCAACCAAGACTTAATACTTCATATGACATCGCACCAATGCTGACAGCCCTTGAGTTGAATGACATTTTTTAACCGTTCATCTTGGTTAACGATAATATACAAAAGTTCCTGACAAGTTTTTAAATTCACCGTCTCATCCGCAAGTACGTGTATCCCATCGAACTGACTAACTGAAGCCTCTAATCTGTCGAGGATATCTGCGAGACGTCACATGTTGAGGTAATTTCGTTTAAAATGGGATTTTGAAGTACAGAAGCGTTTCCCCAACTTCTGTATGATTGCACAAAACGTTCTTCATGATCTGGTCCACAGTGAAATGGAACAATGAGGACAATTTTGTAGCACTTCGCCTGAGCTGCCAAAGCTAGACAGTAAGCCCTTATGAGTTATATCCCGGTTTCATTACTTTGGTGATGTGAACTTATTTCTCCCATACATCATCGAGCGTCTTAAAATACAGTTGTGTTAAATGTATCAAGGACTGTTGTCACAATTACATTTACAGACCTTCTTGTAAGTGATAGTATTCAGGCTTTTAGCAAGGAATGAAGATGAGGCAAACTTAGTTTGCACCTTCCGGGTACCTTATCCTCGTGTTCGATTCAGTCCTTTATAGGTCATTGGCCCTCTAACTTCGTCAGTATTCTCCGTTGTTTCATAAAGCTTACGTCGTCCATTTTTCATTAACTATGTTGTAAATGAACATGTTGTTGCTTGACCACCATACTTTTTTACTCACCTGTTGGTGGTCTCGGTTTATAATGCCCTGCACGGCAAACGGTCAGCTGGCATGCGGAGTATGTGACCCGACCATCGCAAGCTGTGCAACGCGATTAGTTGACCAATTGATCACGCATTCCGAGAGTTCCGGAATGCCTGTCGACGAACGGCCGTACTGCTCACGTGATCCGTCAACTTGGCGTGGGCTAATTGACAGAGACAACGTTCTCTTCTTGGATAGCACACGCCACCGTTGAAATGAGCGGCGGCTCGAGTAGCAGTACCTTCTGGTCAGGTCAAAGGCCGTTGTGAAGAATATGATGATCCAATCCTATTGTTTGCTTGTTCAGGCAATGCCACTGAGCAGGATTTCGTTCACATCGCTAACGTTTCGAGACAAAATGACTATTCATGAAGATTTGTTTTTGAGGTCGTTGCGGAACTCTCACGACGTCCCTTGATTGTCTGGATAGTTAAGATACCTACATTCGTCAACCGGCTGTTCAAGTGCGGTTTATCGGCGGGTTTTCCAAATCACAGATTACACCGCATTGCATGGAATCTCGCCAGCCGTAACGTCGTCATCGTGGTTCACGAACACACACAGTCTATTTTCTAGGTTGAACTACAATACACCCCTCTATGCCCTATGCCTAAAGTATGGCTATCTACTCTTTCTTCTGTTGTCGTGCATTGTAGTTTATAGAACGCACAACGAGTCAGCTTGGTAGTCGGATAAGGAAGCCTAAAAAGTAAGTCATAAAATCATTGACTAACGCCTTTCTGGAACATCTTGTAGACATGGGTCAAAACGCAAACCGTAGTCAGTCTTTTTGGGTCGTCTACAAAGCATCCAGACGGTAGCTAAGGTTAACTGGACACCAAAACATAGCCACAGCTCGAACGATCGCCAGACAACCACATCATCCTGTGTCCTGTGTCATAAAAAGTTCATTCAAGCCTTTGAACCCTCTCGGCCCAACACCCATCCCCGAACTACTTAAACCACCACCCTCTTGGTGGACAGAATCGAGTCGATTGATTTCTCTCTGCTCATTTATGACTGTTACTCTCGCGTTTTTATTAACATGTTATCAAGACTTGAGGAATGTAGTGAGTTGATGGTGAATTTCTCGAAAACTTATACTTGTCAACCTGTTCTTATGCTAAATAACTACATGGGTATTTTGAGCTATATACCTTTAATAGATACGGCGAGTCACTGCATCAAAATTGTTTGTAAACTATTAAATGACCTTGTGGTTTCTCATGGAATCTCTATACGTGGAACCCATTATCTCTCGAAACCATAATCAATGGACAACTTCGAAAGGAAACTAAGTTAAACTTTGAAAAATCGCCAGAATCACTAAATATGTTCGAAGTAACACTGTCCTAAACTGGACTTGAGAATAACAGAAGTTCTCGTAGCATTTGTGTCATTGGTTTCGATCCCGAGCGGTTTCTGAAAGGGTGTCTGTCTTTGGGCTTCATTCAAATAGCTATTAAGAGTGTACTCTTCTAAACGTTGACAACAAAATATTCATACCCGGAACCAACACTATGTGCTCGTCACCTGACTATGCTGTTTTTTAACCTAGCCCAGGTCGGGCGAACGACTTTACAAGTGATGAGTTAGTATTCGAAAAACATGTCCGAGCCCTATTAAGTAAGATCAACCCGATGGTTGACATGCTTGATTTGTCTTTTCTCAAATCAACCTGGATGACGTATCCCACTACGCATATGCAAGGGTGACCGGTAGCAGGCACTCTCAGAACACACTATTCACGAACAGGCCAGGTTTTGCAATAATATAGGAGGACTGATCTTTATTGCTAAGTTGATATCAGTCTGAGGCAAGGTGCACCTGCGCAGATCAGCAGTGTTAACAAGTAATGCATCAAACATTGCGGTCGTCTTGTTCTTTATCGATTCTTACGTTCAATCGTGAGTTAGTTGGTAGTATAGAACAAGCAACTTTCATGCTGGCAAGCAGATACCCTGTTTGTGATTGTCAAGCTAGATAGTCAGGCTATGCCTTAGAGATACCAACTCATCGTCTGCCACTTTGAGCACTTTGTCGATACTGTGGCCGACTGGTGTATGTTTACGAAACAGATAAGCGATAATTTTAGTGTATGGAACTGCAGACAGTTACCAATAGGTTGTGAATTGTTTTTCTTTTTTGGATAGTGGTTTTATGTCTCCGTCTTAGGTTACAAACGTTAAAGGTGATGGCGGCTAATCGAATTCACTGGCTCCTACATTACTTTTATCTGGCTGGTTTTCCCATATTGCGAGATCATCCATTAATTGACACGTTTGTCCTTTCCTGTGATCTTTTCGTCTTAAGTTTATTTGAGTTACTGATGATTGCACAGAATTCGGCTGTTTGATTTCAAGGTGTATACACTTTGCTGTTAAGTTTTTATCTTCAGCCTTGGTTTTCTTACAGTTGTGTGATCACTGAGTATCATTGGTGATCAGTAATGCATTGTGGCGGATGTGTATGCTGATATTAATTATCACCCCCATCACAGGTAGTTTTCCCACGCACGATGTCTGAAGCAATGTGTATGCTGTTATGTAACATTGAAGAATAGGTTTCAATACGTCTGAGTGATAAATGTAACCCCGAATGAAGCTGAATTTTAAATGTGAGTTTTGGAGTGTAACAAGGTCAGATTTAGGGTCGTTTTGGCCACCTCCAATGTGAGCTGACTACCTTAAGTAGATGGGGTCGTCTCTGTCACTTCCAGTACGGTTTATTGGCCCTTACTGTTCCTACTGGGTTAGAAGACTTGTTAGTATAAGTCCTTTCGCAGTATTGGGACCCCGGAGCAATGTTTACACTTTTACTCTCTGTTCTACGGCGCTTGTGTGGTTTCATTAGTTTGGACCACTCCGAAGATATCTCAGAGTTGTCGAACCAGTGGTGATAACAAAATTACAATCCTTCCCATTCACGAAACCATATCAGGGGTTGAGTACTTACCTTAGTTTTATAGGTGATATACTTTAATCCAACTATCCGTGCGTCTTTCTGGCTATCATTCCGCTCAATATGCGTTTCACGTGACCCTTCAATTTGACTGACCAAGTTACATACTGTTTGTTTCATACCCCTCTCTAAAACCTTGCTGATTGTCACAGTCACAAAAGCGATCAATTTATGTTTATGATGCAACTGCTCTGTTTTCGTTTCGATTTGCGGTTATCTACCTTCCGATGCTATCGATTGTTCTGTTGAAGAAATGTGTTTTCCCTTCACGCTTTTTGGTTATCAGTGCACCTAACGCACGATACGATTTGTATTACTCTGGTGTTGTTACCGGCGTGTCTCTTTTTCTTTTAGACTGTCTTGTAAAGCTTTTGTATCTTCTTTCACGTATCACTATTCTATCTGTACACGATTTGAACTAATGTTTTGCCAATGTGTGCTCTTTATCGTGAGGTCTCGGATGTGAACTCGGTTGCATATTATTACGGTGGAATTTCAAACCTAACGGAATAAGCCGTCGCGGAGCATAAATTGAGTCACCTCACCTACCTGATGCAGTGGACTGAGTAGAACAGTGTGTGTTACTCTTGACTCCTCTCTCATTGTTCTTTCTCATTTAATCTTTAAAGTTTCCGCATCTCTAACTCCAGTGGGTACCTAGTTTTTACGGTCATGTTCCTGAAGTTTCCATTTTATAACGGATGCTAGGGCACATTGAAAGTGCTGCCCTACGAAAACGATAATCAAGGATGGTAATTCGCAGATTGAATCGACAATGATCTCCACTAGATATTACTTGTACACAGTAGATGACTGTTTGACCACTATCATAGCTCGGTCGCGATCGTAGACAGGAGATCACATTGCAACCGACTGTTCACCGTTGGTTTGGCTAGGTCTGTTGGTTATCCTGTGCACCTACTGACTACGGAAGCAATGATAGTAAGAATATCTTCCGGGAAGAGTTCACCATTGTCTATGATCATTGCACGGCTCATATTGTTATGTTAGTCTGAAGCATGTGTGCCAAGAGCGGTCATTTGAATCACACCTGATTAGATAATCTAATTCGCTGGCATGGATGTTATCGTTGTTTGGCCGAGTAATAATCCGACGTTGGAGTAATTGACGAAATGGAATAGTGGTAGTCACTGAAGTGATATCTTCCGTTGTACTATCTTCCTCCCACTCGGTGTCCGTTTATAAGATTTAGACAGCTTGCCGTTGATTATTTACTTCTAACCGAGTTCCATCCCAGGCTCAAACTTTTTCCAAAGCATTTGGGTGTCTGTCTCGACTGCGGATTTGTTACCGCCAATGTTGGCGTTCGTGCATGTACTTGTAACAACCGCTGCACACATTTTTCTTTCATCTGTAACTTGTGTGCCTCCGATTAAATCAGGAAGTTCTGGGAACTCACCACCAATTCGGTTCTTCGGTCTCATTGTATACCAAGGAATTGAGCGCCGCGAACCTCTCTCTGTTGTTCGAACTCTACCTGGCCACACCCGAAGTGATCCGACCGTGTCCCGCTCATCCGTTACACTTTTGGCCCAGACCACCGCCGTCAGAAGAGGATTTGGCTCATCTGACCGATTGCTTAAAAAGTGATACCCGTTTTCCGGCTTGCCTGTGTGAACTTGCCCCGGAGGCCGAACCATCCGATCGTTTTCAGCGTCTGTTTCATCAATGGGCGTCACATCGGTTGCAAATTCGAACTGAATCGGATCGTATTGATCAAGCTTCTCAGTCTAAAGAGACCGATCTTTACTTAGGCGGTCCCTTCAGTTTAATAGATTCATGTCGCGTTTGTGTCCGCCGCATGATTTCTCTCAAATTGGGTAAGTTGACCACACAGCTACTCAGTGTCTCCCGGTGATGATACGACCAAGTTTGCGTCTGTAGTGCCCTGGATATTTTCGTAGTTTGCTCTTGTTTTCCACTCAGTTTCCAAGAGGAAACAGTTTTCATATGTTGTAAGTCATGTATAAATTAACCGCGTTTGTTTGATGAACAGACAATCGTCCATAGCTTGTGATACTACGAGGACATGCCTAATTGACGTCACTAAAGGTGTTTGCTGATAGGGGGTTTCTCCGAAGGGCATAGATTGGGGTGTTTCAAAATTATTCGTGAACGTGTGCTTATGTATTGTACAGTTTCTACGAGCGGTATAAATATTCTCGTGAAACGAATTCTGAAAATCATGTTATCAAAGTGTGAGTAGCAAGTTTTGAAAAAAAAACTTTGGGGTTAAATCAAAAAGACGGAAACCCAACCACAACTTGTCATGCATATTGGGAAGCACCTCGGTACACAGCAACCAAAAGTTTAGTCCTTCATAATATTAAAAAGTGGAATACAGCTTCACTGTACCGGAATAATTCCTGTGGCTGAGCTATCTGAAGTGCATCATTAATACCGTATGTACGTCTGTTGACGACCATATCGCGGCAAACTCTGATTAGGTTCGAAATAGGGGACACATGCTGTAGCATGGTCCTCCGCATACGCTTGCTTAACTATGACCACGTTGAGTTCTACGATAGATTACCGTCTGAGTGATATGCGAATTCTCTTCCTTCAGCCATAACCATGAACGACTCCGCCGACATATCAGGATTTTTAACTAAAGGATCGGATAAACCCCTATAGGTTCCCTGTTCGGAACGATATCCAGGACCTGTTACACAATACATCAAGTTTTCGTTTACGTGATATTATGTTTTTACTTATGGCCGGATATGTTACATAGGCCAATGTCGTTTCACTATGCCTAAACTCCTTTAAAGTCGGTTTTCCTTTATTCTTTTGTTTTTAATTGTGTTTCTAGTCTTACTACTAACAAACGTGTAAGTAGGTAAAAAAATAGTAGTTGTGTTTGTCTAAATAATGTGATCACTCCATGCGCTATAGTCCGAGACAGACTGACAGCGTTGGGGTGTTGAGACGAGAGCGGAAACGGAAGTATCGTACCGAAGTGTCGACGCTATACAGAGGTTCACATTGATCGGCCCTCTTGATCGAGTCGGCTTAACGAGTGTTAATTGTTCACCACTGAGGTAAAGTTGAAATCGCCCGAACGTGCGTTTTTTCTCCAACTCATCGCCCCAGCGTGTTCTACCTACCAAGTATCACTAGCGTTCCGCCGCTGATGCGTAGATTGAGGTGTAGTTGATGGGTTCAGCGCGCTAGCAGATGACCATGTGTGAGTTTGTGTTGTAAACCCTTGTAAGCCGTACGCTGGTTTGTTCTAGTTTCGTAATTCGTTTGGCAAAATTCGGATCCTCGTCCCCGTAATATTAGGACCCAAAATCTCAGTCCCGAATAGTATCGAGATTGTCCCGTATTCACTCCCAAGGCAAGCCAAAAAAGACGCGTTCAAATATAGAGCTTTGTTCCGCCCCAAAACGTGTGCGACCTAGGCGACAAATACAAAGTACTTATATCATGTGCGGTGGTCAAACAGAGAAGGACAGTTGACGGAAAAAATAGTTAAGGTCACTGATAAGCACAGCGGAATAGAAAGTCAGATGGGTGAAAACTAGCCAAGGCCACCACTCGGCCGCTCTGAGCTGGTCCGCTAACTAGGACAATGTCAATCGTTTTTTCCTTTCTCACGGCGGAGGCGCCTTGGGACGGTAACAGGGTAGGTGTCCCAACAGTTTGACAGTTCCACTTGTCGATTGGCAGTACGAACCGTGTATTTGCTAAGTAGTGCTGTTTAACTTACGAAATCGACGCTGTCTATGATGAGATACCATGCCGAATATATAATCTACAGTATCATTTGATATACTAAGAAGTTATTGTTCTTTTCACATGCTTGGTGGTAACGCTAATATAAACGAACTAACGTGTTGTGAGCAGTGGTTTGCTAGCATTTGTATATTGAAAACAAACAACCTAAAATGAATTTGCAACAATCGATTATTGTCTTTAAGCTTTGATCCAGGTGAACTCATGTTTATTTGTGATCCTCTCCAAAAGCAAATTCCTAACCCAAATGAACGACTTTGTCTGTCGGGAAAGTGTTCATTCTAGTAGAGAGCACCGTAGTCCGACGTAAACCTGCACACTTCTGACGATATCAATCTAACATGTCCATAGTGCGCAGTGGTTCAGTATTTGCGCTCTTAATGAACGATCGTTGGTGCAACAGCTTTTTTAGACTGCCCGGTTGACTTGCTAAAGCTGGTAACTCCTATTGTTCTTTATCTCTACTCATGAAATACATGACTCGCTCTACCAATCAACAGACTAATTTCAGAATGGCAACTGGCTGGTTCACACAATAAACACTTGACACGAAACTAAGTATGTCAGTGGTTGTGACACAATTGGTACAGTCTAGCCAGGTCACGCTACAACGATGGTGCTGAGTGATATGTTCCAGACAGAGCTTAGACCCTCTTTGGTCGATGGCACTCTCTAAGCTGTTTTTATTAAACAGTCTGTCAGTGGGAGCCCCCATTCGGTGTTCGCATTCCGATTCGATATTTCTGTCTCTGACTTTTGTCCAGTTGTATCATTGCCATCGGCTTAGCTTACATCACACTGTTTTTATACAGCGAACTTCATTGGAAGAAACACCGGACATGCTTAGTGTCTTGCAAACTGTTAACCTCGTTTGCAGTCACGCACGAAGATGGTCCAACATGTGGTATGTAATCGTTTCCGGTTTGTTTGTAAGTTAACGCACGGTCATGTACATCGTGTTGTGAACCAAAAGGGTTGAGAACGGAGGCAACTTCGTTAACTGTCTGTCGCGATACTCATCGTTTGTTATCAATCAAAAAGTATACCATCTGGACTGCGAGAGTGTAGTCGATTTTCCTCGGGCTAATGACTCTCTAGTTTGCTGCGATGTTTCCGCTTTGAACGGGGAATATGTCAGTAAATCGACTTCATAAGATATGATCTATTATATTCATCATTGCTGCTTTATACCCTATGTGAGGCACATAGGGTTCACGCAACACTATTCAACGCGCGGCTAAGAACGGTTTATACTTAACACATTGATCATGTTACTAACCTGTATAGTATGTAACACTTTGGAAATTGCGTCGAACGTGACGCTCGATAGTCTGATTGTCTTCATCATTAAAAAACATTTTAACCGACAGGCGTGCGACAAAAATCTCAGGGAAGATCACAAAAGAGCGAATAACGATCCTGTAACAAAGCGAGTCTTCCCGTGTTGTAGATGTGACGTGAACACCTCTTCATTCTTTCTTTAGTTTGCTGTTAAGAAAACCGTCTCGAAAAAAATTGAGGCAAACGGTGCAGCTAAAAATGAAACGCATTCTTTCAGCTGCAGCGAATAAACTTCATCGAATCCAGGTGTCAAAGGTCTTTAACCAAACTATCCGATTCAATGAAAGTATTTATATCCCTTTTCAAAAATGTAGTCACGCTTACACACGGGTTCATCGGAACCGGAAAACTCATGCTTTTAGACTGTCAACTTCAACACTTGACGGAATGTTCAACTTACTGTGTGTGAATTATTACAGCAATCCTGGTTTCTGAAAGGCATGGATTTGTCGTTGGAAATTATCTCATTATTTCATCCTCACCTGCTAGTTGGGACCGTCACTACTTCATTAACTGCTTTAAAAGTGGACGAGTGTGCAATCACACACTGGTGACTACTACTCAACTGTTGCTAATCATGTAACTGTGGATTCCATTAACTCCTTATTTTAATCGCATCCGACCTAGCTATGACTTAATTTGTTTTGTGGTCTGAAATTCGACAAAAGAGGAATGCTGGATCTTGTTTCCAATAAGACCAGTAATGGCAGGATACCGAATAGGTCAATGTCACATGATTGCTCAATGATGTAACTAATGAGATAGATTCCGGGTTCTCGTATGCAACCGTCTTTGCTTTACAGCTTTATGATTAGGAATTAGCAGCTTGACTCTGTGTTGTGCTTAAGAGTCTAGTCTATTTTGCGAGTTTACAACAAAAATTGTTTGATCTGTTTACAAGCGAACAACCAGCTGAAAACATTTCAGTAGTGAGAACAAAATCTGTTCCGAGTTTTGAGCACTCAGTATGCTGATTAGTGAAAATGTATCGAATGAATATTCAACTTTGATTCCCTAGCCCATTACCTTCACAACATTTGTAAATGATCAGACCATTAAACATCTGGGCCCTAATCTCAAACGTCTACAGGTCCAATTCTTGTTGCGTGTTCAGGTACTCAATCATGGATTTACATCCGATTAATTACACCACTGTACTTTTGAGGTCACAGTTCATTTAACGTTAGCAAAATTGTGACGACAACAATAACAACTGCGCCAAAAATGAGTGGCTTCCACATTTTAAACGGGGTTTCCCATCACAGTGATCTGTTATCAGTCTAGCAACTTATAACACCCTATGTTTCATGTCACGTGGTATTCATTTCTGTCCTCGCCTTTGCCCTGTTTACTGAATCCTTGATGCAAATTTTGAGTATTTTCATTCTGTTTATTTGCTGGTCAAGGTAAATTTCCAACTTCCCGGTACGATCTAAATATTCAGTCAACTGTTCACTTGAATCACTTACTTGTTAATGATATTCGATTTTGAAAAGTGCTCTGCTTTCTGATGTGTTTCTCGGGCTGCATTGTCTTTTGGAAAAGTTGACCGAGTTGTACATATACAGGCGACAATACTCCCATCTTCCAATTAACATGCATGAATAAACATACATTCAAACTGACATGGTCAACCGTTCATGTGGACTTAGAATGATTTCCCCCCCCTCCATATAAGATCAGACTATTGACTCAGATGGCTGATCGTTTGCCCTCAACACACTGAGTGATCCATCGGGAAAATCTGAAGTTAATATATCTTGTTCGATTTCCCTGTAGCATCGTGCTATGTAAACGTTTTCGCAACATGCGTGAACATTCCGAATAGTTGCTAAACCTACTCAAGTATGTCCGTAAGCAAATGGGTTTCGCTGTTCTCAAAAGTCTCACCTGTCTTCTTTGCTACCAGTCGACTATTCTCACGGGGATGTTTGAAACTGCCATGTTTACGGTCAGTGGTTGTCCAAGAATGTACAGTTTTCCTGTCTGTATGTTACATCTTGTTTCTCTGTTTTCGACTCCTTTCTGCACCTCACACGATAAAATAAATTGCGTTTGGTCATCATCATCGTGGACCAAACTAAGTATGCATCGAAACGCACACGTGTTCTGGCCATGTTGAACCTGAATTGCGTAGACGTCAAGAAGTAACACCGCATGCTGAATGAACCAGTTTGTGCATGCGTAATGTACTGACGAATCTGACTGGACGCTGATATCAATCTCGATGATTGGTCATTCATATGCTTTATCTCCGCTTCCTGTTTGGTTTAGGAATTGGAGAGGATTTTTTAATTTCGTCTGTATGTGTTTTAGCAACACACATTCTAGATCTCTCATTTTAATAATTCGCCCCTGAAACTTGATGATTTATTTCTTAAACCTGCTTGAACGCAGTATGATTTTAAATCACGATCACTTCTCGTCCCAAGTCATGGTAGTACAGTTACATGGTATTAGATGTTTGACATTCCCGGTAATGACCGTTTGCGTGTTTGAACACGACATCTCGCAATATCCTCTGTTTGTCTTTACCTTAGTTGAACTGTATAACTCCAAAACCGAATCAACCAAAGGTTTAAACTACCCAAAGGCCGTCAGTAAATTGCCTCTCCCACCGACGATTCAAGCGTTTCTAGCCTATCGCGAATTTTGGCCAGCCTGGAAACGTCATATGGTTCCTCCAAGACGACATCGTGCGAGGAACGCACCTGTTATACGCGATTTCTGGTTTCCGATTCCTACCCCGAGAATTTTGTTTTAATTGTACGATACTCGATTATTTCTATTTTTTGTTCTCCTCGATTCATTTCTTTTCTAAACTTATTCAACTGTGATCTAACATGGCTCTCTATGTACTTTTTGTTTCTAATGTATTTTGACTGAATTTTTGGCTATTTTTCAACTTATAGCTCATAATGTCTTTGTAACTTATACGTTAAACTTCTGTCCACCTACAATGAATTCGCCTTTACAGGGATTTTTTCCAGCTAACACAATTGTCTTTTTTTGGTAACTTCTCATCTTTAGCTGGTACAATTATAACTGTCAATCGACGGCTCAGTAGTTGTTGATTAAACAGAGTGAGCATGAGGCAGGATAATTGGATACATGGTAAGCATGACTTTGCTGTGGTTCTGTTTACGGACATGTTGACTTTAGAGGGTCAGTGAGAGAGTAGTCCTGTTTGGTTAATATCAGCCCGACCTTTTGCACGCAATATTTTGTAAACACAACTTTAGGTGACATCAGATTGTAATCTTCTCTGCTGTGAACAGGATTCAGCACTTGATTCGTTGCAGCATTGTAAACAGGGACCCGGTAAACAATGTAAATCACTCTTTCTATGTCTGTGTTTAACTAGCATTTCCTTTGTGTTACTAACTCCCTTTCGGTAGTGTTTCGTTGGCCATGGGACACCGAGTTTTGTGTTACATTATAGGTCATGAAACAAATGCTGGTCTTTAAAGACAGGCATCATGAATGCAGACCTCCAGCCCACTTTGTACTTACGAGATATCGTACCCGAAGTGTGAAGTGTTGAATTCTGTTAATACATCAGAGTTACAATCGATTCACCTATGGCGAGTTCCCTGGCTTCGTAATCTTTAGTGTGCTAACCACATGCACAGAATAATCGACATTAAATACACCGAGTACAGAGAAAAGTGCTTTCCTTAAAGTGAATTTGAGCACTGCTTCCTTTGGCACATGCTGTATCGCCTTACAATTCTCTGTGTATACCGTCCTTTGGCCATACACAAATTTGTTGTAGCTGCCCGTCACGTGGGCAACAAATTAACTGGTCCGTACACTAAACAGCATTCGACCAACATTGTTGCAGTCGATATTTTACCCCTCAACGAGAATGCAGACTGTTATGCAGAAAACTGAAGAAGTATCACTCACTGATCATGCCGGGAAAGATGAAGTTGGGCTAGCAATCGTTATGCTGTCAGCAAAATAAGCGATAACGGAATAGGTGTTAATCGGTGAATCTATCATAACACGCTGGATGAAAAATCTGGAACAGATTTTGATGAGCAGTGTAGGGGGGATCTGTTATTGTGTTTTCCCGCTTGTCCCCCTCCAACCGTCTCTCCGACTTCCTGGTGGATTGTTGTAACTAATCGGCGCTATGTACTTCACGATGCCCTCCATCCTTCCCTGGTCACCGACAGGTTTCGAGCCTGCCTTGTGTGGCCTTCATTTTAGTATTATGCTTCCCTGTTCCCGTCTGACGTGTGTCATTGGTAATCATTTCTGTCATGCGACCTGTCCAATCTGCCTGTCAGACCTTGCTAGGATTGTTGGCCAATGGGTGTCATCTGGCGCACTTGGTTCGCTCGTTTTGACTTTGTCCTTGCCAATCCGTTTTGTGTTCTAGTGATGAATGTTCACTTCTTTTACTGCTTGCTACGTTCGGCATTGGTTACTTGCTCACTTTCGGGTCTGTTGCTTGCGCTAAGCCGGCTGTTTAGAAAGAGTCGATTGTCTAGATTTCTGTTTGTGTGCCCTTCTCTTGAAACCACCACTCGGCCGATCCACTTCGTTTTGCTGATTCTATCGGAACTGAATGAGAAATAGTAATTTATTCAGGGTATGAAGTGTTCCAACTTTTACTTCGAGGGGGATGTAGAATTGTGTTTCTTCGAGTTGAGGACATCTCAACGGAAGACAATTATTGTTAGGCCGTGTGATTGTCACTTCTAGGTTCGTATATCACATACTGGATACCTGATGTTTCTTTTCTCCACAGCCAAATTGTATGGTACTTCAATGTTCTCTGCTTACCGCCATGTATGGAGGCGACCGCCGTCTCTGTTTTAAGTCACTAGTAAGGGAATACTCTCTTCTCCGGCGATAACGCTGTCCCTTTTCCGCAATCCACGTGCTACTCTCTAGTTACAGATGTTCCTGGACAAGAAAGCAGCCGACCGGTTTTCTATTCGAATAGGTCGTTACTGTATACGGTAATGACTCTAACCGGATACAGTTGGATATGTGTTGTTGCCAGATAAATACGGGAAAACCATAAATGATCTTAAGATTTATGTCCTAATCCAGACATAGCTGTCGATTAGACGGAAATATTCCTCTTCCTCAAAACGTACGACAACAAATCGGCCTAGTTTGGCTGGCTTTTATCGATTTGACAATGTGTCATGGACGCTTTGAAGCTCAGTTTATTGATTCACTTTGTATCGGAACCAGGTTGCATTTCTAATGCCATGATAAGTTTTCATTAGACTTTCAACTGTTATGGTGTATCCTAACAGATAAGAGTCGGAATAATTGTTGGATAGCCTTCATTAAATTTACATAATCATACCACAGCTAAATTCGAAATGATAGACGTAGGTCTCATTTAAGATGTAATAAACTTCATGGGTGGTTACATAAACTACTCTACGGGAATAATCGATTGAATGTGCAACACAAGTTTTACAGTCCGTTTGCAACTCGTATAAATACTGTCATCCGTGACCTTTGATTCCAATACAGCACACGCTGATGAGCCGGGAAAACTGTAAATTGTGTACACAGACAGACACTGACTAGTGTTTTAATGTAAACATTGGACACTGTTCAGCAGTTTAGAATGCAAATGTTTGGTTCAAACCACCTAGACAAAGATGGACTGTTGCGGCTCATCAGCAGTATCCGTAATCTGATTAGGACCTCACACACGAATTCGCGTGAGTGTAAACAACATCAGCCTGAAAAATGGCAAAGGTTTTTCAAGCTTTCTGGATCTTGCTAAATGGTTTGAGAATAACACAACGTTACGAGCAAGTCGTAATACTCTACGATTCAACCACCTCGGGTGGCCTTCCTCAAGAGTGTTGTAATCGGAATCACACTAACATTGTTAATGTGATTTCCTATTTCTGAATCTTATTTTGTTTAAAGAACCTTAGGCGGTATCCAATTCCGGTCACCTTAGTATTCGGCTCTCGTGAAACATGATGAATCCTCTGTGACAGCGAATCTCAAACTTTTAGCTAAATTCAACATGCAATTATAACATAACACTTGGTTAATGTAATACAGTATGAAGCTACATATAGAGTTGAGTCAATGTTATACACAGGGTTCTAACAGTGTTAGTAGTTCGTCAACGTCAAACCGAATTATTGCATGAAGCAATATACCTACATTATGTAATTTGAACGACCTACCTCCCATAATCATGAAGCAATATACCTACATTATGTAATTTGAACGACCTACCTCCCATAATCGCCCGCTTATATCCTCTCCAGGAGAACGTTGCTGTCTATTTTGAGAATTACCATTCTAGGGGATTTATAGACTCCTTAAATGCTTTGCCTAACTGACTTACAAGAAAAACGTTTTTAATGTCTTCATTTTACTCACACAAAATTCCTTTTAAGCGGACAGTACCACGCTTTCCATGTGGTCGCCAGTGTTACATTCGGACAACTTTTCTGACAGTCCATCTCAGAATGGTGCATTGGAATCAAGGCTCGCTTGTTGATCAGATCTTAACAGCGGCGCCTATTATTGAACACAGAGACCGTCCAACTACAGCTCTTGATGCCGTAGGGTTAGCGTATATTCACCACTCTGTACAAGGCCAAATCAATAGCTATGGGTATTGAGCCACAAACGATTGTCAAGAGTGCTTACGTTGCTATTACATTCCTAGTGAACACAAGCAGTCGTTAAAAACCAATAATCTCACAATCGCGATTTCTTAGATAGCTTGAAGTGACATTTGAACCAAACCTGCTGAACAGTGCGTTATGTTCTCTCCGGATTATCGTGCGAGTTATGCCGAACTGTCAGAGCCCAGCTCATGGCGTTCAAAGGAATCCCTCTAATGTAACATCCTACTCAAGTTGAAACTCTTCATTAGGTTGTCAATGGGAAGACGGGTTGAAGTTCTGCTGCCGTACATCGCACCTGAGCACAGTCAATCATTTGTTCATTTATAATGACCACGAGCCTGACTAAAAGGTGCAGCAGTTCGAGCCATCACTCACCGGAACAATGACGTGGAGTAACACAAGAATAGGTTTGCTAAAAGAGGGAATTCAGTAAAACAAGAGTAAGCAGATGATCTAGGAGTGTTATAATGACGAGCAAACCGTCGCGTTCGGCAAGATGCCTTCCTGGAGAGTCTTGAAACACCGAGCTACTTTTAACAACTTTATCGTTCCAGAAAAACGATCTATGTTGCGATATGTTGACATTTAGCTTACTCTCATTAATCGCAAACGTAAAACATGCAGGTTAAATATAACAGACGATTACGGACAGACAGGGTATAGATACGTATACATTCACAGCAAGTATCATTGTGGTGGATTATCAGGCCGGGAGTGCGAGTATTCCAACACTCGGCGGAATACCTCAACGCAGGAGGGAGGTACGTCCAAAAGGCCATGGCGAGCGGATCGGGGACGGCGTGGGCAACCGGATGAGTCATCACCCGATTGGATTGGACCAACGGGCGAGGCATGGCAGACAAAACAGGATAGACGACCACATCGGAGGCGTGATTATTCCAACACTCAGAGGAGTATCTCAACCTGCTCGTGGGATACGATCAAAGCCCACAGGGGACAGATGGCGGACAACACGAGCGACCGGATAAGCCATCGCTCAAAGAAATCGGACCAACAGACGAAGATTTTACAGGCGGAAACCCCCCGATAGACGGCGTCGATCACATACATAAACCGGGCAGAAGTGCACACGACGCGTGAGCGGAAACCTGGGGGTGTTGTGGACTGGAGTGCTGACCCACAAATACGAGTGCGCGCGTAGCATGCTAACTAGCGTGTTGGGCAATAAAAATTGTGCTTTACACTAATGAAGTTCCCGGAAAATAGTTTTAGTCGGTGATTACGAGTAAGCCGATCGGGGGAAACGACACCTGTCTGCTTTAATCAATGACGTTCGTCGATCAATTTTCTGAGAATTCCCTGGTGCAAACTAATACTTAGTCTCCGTAGAAAACGGTAGTGCGTAGTCAGTGCATCACCGAGCATTGATCGCCTAAATGCTGATAGAGCACCCAACAGTCCAAGGTACTTACTCCTCGATTCAAATCATGACAACAGGTCCAAGACTGAATATATCCTTGAGCTGTGTGATTTGCCAAAGCCCTTTAACTTCACTGAGACGGTCATGACTTGTTTAACTGTAACCCAACTGACATGTAAGAAGCCACTGAACTTTCTTATCGGGCTTCATCAACAAGACTGAGGAATTGAACAGCATATCCGCTTTCTCGGATACGTCTTCGTTCAACCATTTAAGTTCCTGCTGCATGTTTGTCTGAGTTATTCTGTGAGACCGAACTATCTAGATCGCTTTGGATCAGTGATCAATTCAACCAGATTAGTTCAACGGGTCTTCGTCTGTTGTGAAAAATTTCCAGGACTTGTGAGTCATTCAAATTACTGACTGATTTTCGTAAGTTTGAATTGCTTTAGGTGAGTTTTTACAATTTGCTCAACCTATAGTTTGATCTGCCCATTAGTGAAACTCTTCCACGTCTCGATACAAACTTGTTTGAGATTGGTCACAACTTCAACAAGCCCATTATAGTTTTGTGTGTCAGTAGAAATTGCGAGTGACTATCCAATGAAATAACTGCCTCGTTAGAAAGTGTCCCTCACCAGGCCATCAAATTTAAGCGTGAATCAACCCACTGTTCAAGTTACTATCATGTACCATCCATCGATCTTTCACTGTCCTAACTAAACCAACGATCGTGTCGTCCTCATTTCAGTTAGTACGAATTGCCAGCTTCCATTGAGCCGAACTAACCTTGTCGATTGCGTTTCTTATCGGCCTACCCGTCTCAGGTAAAAGTACCCAATGAAACACTTATTTGAATACCGTTTTCTTACCCAACTGGTACACCCTCCGCTGCTGTTCATGTTATCCATATCTGTAGTAAACGTTGCTACGATTCTGCCATCTTCCTGGCCTTAAGAGCAACTACTCCTTAATCCAGCGTTCCCATTATGACTGAAAGCTTACTCATTTCACCGTTTTTGTTGGCTCTGATCGAGCTGAAAGTCGAGAGGTTTTCAACCAGCAGTTTACGGACGATGCTAGTCAACCATTCCAGGACTGGTAATTGCAGCGATCTCGATTTGTTCTCAAACTACTGTCAACAGCCTGTGCTTGAACGGATCTATTGGCTTACGTTATGTAGATTTCTTATTCAACTACTACAGGAATTTTAAGAATGCTGCCCTCAGTAACATCAAGTAGACGAGCAACCATTTCCAGGACCAAACTGGGCACGGTCGAACCACCACATCATCAACCAAGCGATTGGCGTCTGCACAGCGACCCTTTTTGTGTCGTCCGCAGAACGACCTTCCTACAGTTCTTCGAGAAAAATCCCCAGAGTTGCCCTACTCGCCCGGTCGGTTTTGGTTCTCACCACTTCCGCCACGTTTTCGAATATTCCAACAAAGTTCATAACATCTCTATCGCTGAACGGCTGTCACTGAGAAATTACCACCTTCGACCCTAATTAATGGAAATAACGTAGAACTCTAGTGGCAAAAAGAAAACTTCCTTCGTGATCAACACCAATATCCTATGTTTCAACAACAGACCAAGCATAAACGTGTTTGCACGCAATAATAATCTCACAGCGATAACAACTTCGTTTGTTGAAAACATCATTTCTTATCAGAATGACCTCCATAATGTGCTATACTCTTCTACTATAGATTCGCTTATTCCATAAGTACACCAGTGGGGACTATGCAGGTAACATAGATCTTGTGCTAACCTTTACCCCAGGACTAGAAAGGGCTTCTTAATTTATTCACGTTTATCGCAGGTCCTGTCTAAAACTAATGGATGCTAGACACATGATTTCAGTGATAGTGCACGATTCGTTAGGTCTCAGTTTTCTCAAGAGAGTATCAGCCAACAGAGAATATGGGCCCGGCGCCGTGACAGCTTCAAAGATTTATCAACGTAGAAAACAACTGAATTGCAGTTGAGCATTCTAACTACACTGCAGAGGACTCCTCAAACGTTGACCATTGCGCATGTGGACAGGTAATCCGGGCTTATCATGGCGTGGGTGTAGGCTGAACAACGGAAACATCCACGCGTGCCACGCCATGATCCATATTTCAGACAGATTCTAAAGGTGTACCCACCCTTATCACAGCTGACCCATTAATCGGACATCGGTTATTTACATCTCCTCTGACACGGTTGTTACGTAATCACTTACTTACTGCACAGTGCAGTCGATTGAGCTCATTGTGATGGCAAACGTCTGTGGTCTGATTGATCGATCAACTGTGGCATAAGGAACTGCGTCAATTGGGTCGGTGCGAAAACGAGAACATTATGTGACAGTAGTTCATGTTTGATTTGTGGGATAGTGAGCTGATATGTCGTGCGCCAAAATGACATTTAATTTGCGGTCTACGTTGGAGTTACAAATGTGAATGCACTCGAGTTCAGACAAGCACCAGCGAATTTTTCACGTGAGATAACTATCCAATACGCCAGCTGCGTGGATTATAACATCGATGCATGCCCTTCTTATGTGAATGGTCTCGTTAACACTAAAAAGATTGTTTCCACTTTTGTCCATCTTTTTTCATCCTCTCATGTGCAAAACGCGTACGTTTTTCTTACTTATGCTACCTTTAGTAACTTCTTGAAAAATTAAGGTTGTCCAGCACTCTTTTAATCTCAGTCAACCTGTTTGACCACCTCACCTATCTCAAACTGTTATACCTGGATCGATCACCAGAGCCAATTTCGATTCACCCTCGGACGAACACCACTGAGCCTGATTAGCCGACGTCACTGACTATCCTGTGAGGTCGGCAATCATGTGAGATCATCCACTGAAATCACGGTTAGAGACTGGTCATTCGTGTTATCACACTTTGATTGATCAGTGTCACAGTCAGCATTTTGGCACGTCAGTAACGCCACTCGTCAAAACAACAAGTTCAAACTACTAGCCCATCACGTGATACTGTAGTGGATTGTGCTGAAGGAATCGGGATGGGCGAAAATAAATTTAAAAAAAAGAATATTAGGTATGGTTTATAGTTAGGTTCAGACGGCCTATCTCGAATAGAACAGAAATTGTTTACCGATGGCACGAACTGGACATTGACAAAAACACCTGAAGTGGACGTTGTTACGGTGAACATAGACCTGAAACTAGAATATTTATCGAATATTCTTGTGCATGCGATATTTCAGAACACTACGTTGACGATGTCATCTTACTGGCGACAAAAACATTCAGTCAGAACTCATATGAAGACGGCTTATCATAGTAGAATTTTAGAATATTTGTTGGTTTACTTTATGCTCACAGGTCATATGGACTGTAGTGAGATCACCTTCGACATCCCCAAAATCTTAAACTCCCTGCGACGTGAGAGTTGCCTTACCAGTACTACCGCCCCGGTTCACATTACCTCTTGAATATAAATTCACCACAAACCACTAGCATCAAAGTCAGTGTGTTGGCGTAGGTATCACAGTTTCACTCGTAGGTGTATAATGAATCCGCGCCATCTCTACTATTGCAGGCTACATTCACTAGGATAATAATGTTTTAGCTAATACCGTTTGGAACGCCGCCCAACCAGTATGACGCTTGTTTGAGTTGTGGAGATCGACTAGAATTTCTGTTGACATTCGTCCTCTCTGGCGGCTGCCGTGCGGTTGCGCTGAAGGTTCTCTCCTGTCCAGTTCCCTTGAGCCCTTAATCGTTGCGTTGAAGTTCGCTTGTGAAAGGTGAATAAATAAATAAATGAAGTTTGTTTGCGGGTCCACTGTCTTCTCACTGTGACTTCCGATCCGCGTTAAAATAAGGCTGGGGAAACCTTGGGTGTGCGAACCTCGAAACTAGCATCACGATAAAACATAACCATTTATTTGAACTGTTTCGGAGCGTCGAGTTAGGAGTAACCATCTTCAGTGATGAGATGAACAGGAAGTTTTGCCAGACAGAAATATACGAGTTAACGATAAAATCTGTTGTTTTACGTGAACCACCAAATTTTTACTCACCCAGTAGAATATTTCAAAGCCATTTTTGGCCAATTTCAAGTAAACCTAACTCTGACTTTGTAATAACCAATGACAAATAACTGTTGATTCTGAAAAGCCATTACATAGTCATAACTAACATGTTTTGATTTGTTACAATTGAATGCATTGAGTGACAGGAAGTATTTGTTTATAATGTGAAAAACATCAATCACTGTTGGACGTTCTATTTGGTGTACACAACTCAGAATTGCCATCTCTGGTAACATAAAACGATACTAAACTAGGAACTGTGAAGATCCGAACATTTGTACTTGTCTTGAGCCTAGGCAAACTGACGTGTAGTTCTACGAGGTCGATGATTCGAGTGCCCTTCTGCAAGTTGTGAAGTTGCCTTTGAACTGATGCGGTTTTATCTTTCAGAATATATGATTACACGTTAAATTGTTATTCTTTCAACGAAAAGTACCGTTTTCCCTTAATTCTGGGCTAACTAGAGTGGTCTGATTGCTTTCTAATAAATATCTGAGATGTATTCGCCTAGTGTAGACAGCAAGTTACAGAGTAATTATGAATTTAATGGCTTAGTTTAATCTCTGAGACCAAGTTACTCGTACAACATTCGTCGGAATGATGATGAGTGCAGACAGAACGATCATTTTTGATCGTGCTAGATAGTGAACCATCGTGTTCGTTCTAGTGTGATTTAACAACTTTTCCACAAATTCGCTTAAGGCAGCTTGTAAAACGGTCCAGGTTACTGATGCCTAGTCAGTTGTGTTAAGCATAGCAACAGTTTGATATGAAGTCATATCTGGTACTTGTACAATTTCCACTGGTCCATTTTTCACAGTTTCAAATGTTTCTGTATTTGCGTCAGTCCGCCTATCACTTAAAACCCTGGATAAACATTTCGTTCGCATTCCTCGGTTTCGTTAGAATAGATTTTAAACGTCATTACAGATTTTACAACCATTGGTCAATAAAAGAAGCAGTAGTTCCTACCTCTTTCCGAATTGATTGGTTTGGCCACTACAACGTGTTATTAAGTCTTGCCTATTCCTTTGTCCGCTCTGAAAAGCAACTGGAACGTTCACGATAAGACAGCTAGCGATAGCTTAGTCACTACTCAGCTGAACATCCACCTGTAAGAAAGGCAGTAGAGCGCGCTTGAACGAGTTTCACCATATACTGCAGCAATAATAATAATAATAATAATAATAATAATAATAATAATAATAATAATAATAATAAGCTTGCTGTACTGAATAAAGCCAAAATTGTTGTGTAAGTTGTAGTTCGAACAACATTTCGATCGGTCTCGTTAGTCACAAACAAGAACTGATAGCCGAAGGACTAGAGGAAGGGTGCACAAAGAAAACAGCAGAGTTTGTCGAGTTAGCAAACCCGGCATGGTTCTAGGGGTGTATTTGGCATATGTTTAAACTTTTTTTTTACTTCTCATTGGACTGTGAAACTTCAATACATTCCTTAGGCATGTTGTAACGTGCGGTCGAAACCAGTAGGCGCAGACTGGTCGAAGTTGAATTGCATAACAAGGTGTGCTGCTATGTTGTTGACGCCGTTTTAGTTTTCATTTGTGTAAGTTGGACTTGTTGGAACCTCTGCTTCGGGAGAAGGCTGTACCCCGGTATCTTCACGTTACCACAGAGTTGGTCCGTAAGTGTACCAGACAACCAGCGTGTAAACAGCCGGCTTGCATGTCACAATGGACTCAGCAACACAATCCGGAGTCCGAACCAAAAGGCAGTCATGGCTCGGACGTGTCACACACGTCCGAATATTTAAATTTTTTCCATTCACGTTGCAGGGCCGATCAACGAACTGTTGTGCTAACCGAGTCGGACAAGCGAACAGGCATTGCACACCGCGGAAACCACATGTGAATTAGCTAGCTATCGGTGGGGTGAGGTGTACGCGCATACCTAGTCATGTCGCTCGATCCCACCGTTCCAGCTTATCGGCCTCCACGATGCGCGATCGATAGCACTTTTTTGTTCACACGCTCGTTTCAGCACTTGACTAGGCATCAGCATGCATCGGTGACTGAAATTAGTAGAAGTAAAAATGCGATATTTCCCCGACGGATTATGCTATCACGATGAGGTTTCCACCAAACATTGAGTATTAAAAAGCTACATTCAGATTGAACATTGCTTGCTCAGTGCACATTGTCGAAAAGATATCCATTTCAAACAGATAGCATGTGAATAGTGAAATCAAAAGATCGGTTTTGCAAGATGTTAGTATTATTTTGTATGTTCTCGTCAGTTGCTACACATAACAGTGGTGAACAACACAAATACTTAAGCGAATAAAGTTCATACATCAAGTCAGTGTATACAGTAGTTCGTCAGTGATTATAACCATTGGTCTAATACCATGTACAAAATGAACCAAGTGTGTTTATATCCGACAAAAAAATCCCCCGTAATCGGGCATCCCCGTGTGGCCGATACTGTATATTTTGAATATCCTATGAACAGTGGATACAAAAGTGTTACATTCCTGAGCAAGCAAACAAACTCTGTTTCGGGGACTGTATTTTACCCGTCGCAAAACATCACTGACGGAATAATCATCTGTTGGTATATGTGGTCGACCACTTTTTTCCAGGTCATGAACACTGCCTGTTACAACAAACGTTTTCACCAGCCTGATTTACAAGTGACATATTGTATACATACATGTTTTGTAGTTCCTCCACACTTCCACCACAAGGGACGTGAAGAAGCTCAGTTTGATTGGCTATCTTGTTGTCGTATTACCAGGACGTCGTCCAGTCACTTGCATTCCAGCAGTGTGATCTGGTTCCAACATGATAATTCACCCAGACTAAGCCGCGCACGTCTACTGTTCGGCAAACTGAACTAGGAAATGCGCGATCTAACCAAATTCAGCATGGGAAGAGTCGGACAGACAAGTGCACAGAACGAACTAATCGCTCCAGGGGCCCACAAATCCGACGTGCCTTTAGTAAAATGAAATTGTCGATTGTGAAGCGTCACCAGTCCTTCACACGTTCAATCTGCACAAATAACTTTCGATCGATCATTTAGTGGTCCGTAAATCTGTCTCGTTCAGCCTTTTATTATCATTCAGCGTTTGTTGGAAACCCTATCGTGATAGCACAATCTGTCAGGGAAATATCGCATTTTTACTTCCTCTATTTTCACTTACTGGTGCATGCTTCTCGCCAGTCCAGCATTGTCTATCAAGTGCTGAAACGTGTGTGTGCGTGTGTTGGTACCAATCCAGTGAACGCGGGGAGGCACTAGTTTTATCTATCAACCACTGGTGTGTCTGCAACATGCCTGTTTGCTGGAACGCATGCGAACAAGAGAGACAGCCAGCTTTCAAGGGCAATGGACCCTCAGTTGTTCTGTTTGTATTGATCCAACTGGTTTTTGGAGCCTCATCATTTGCTCCCGGTTGGAATAAACTTGAACCCACTATTCAAAGAGAAAGTTATACGTGTAAAATATTACGATGACATGCAGTTAGTGACACCGAGAAGATTGATATGACAGTTAGGTTTACAGGACAGGTGTTACTATAAAACCCGCAAAACTCAAACTAATTGTTCATCGGCGAAAACTGAAAGAGTGAAGGACTCTTGTACAAACTGAAGTAGCTGTATGAATACCTATGCAGAATAGGGAGGCAATATTTATCACTGTCACAATACATGTTTCTAAATGTCTCATTACCACTCTCAATGCATACATACTCATTTTATCGGCCATCTCGTAAAAATAATTATTTATTATCCTTCTAAACTTGATGCACAATTATTAGAGATTAAACCAAAAAATGTGATAATTTAGCAGAAAGTGAACAATGTTGTATGCAGAATTCTCCATTTCGAATGACCGTCATCGACAGCATTAGACAATCAGATTGCGAGAGGCCGTCCTCATGGTAACCTGACAGGATCGTGCATTTGCATGCGCGTCCCAGCAGACACACTAAAACAATTGCACCTGAGTGATCAACTACAAAGGTGAACAGAACAAGAGTGTGGTTTGACCCAAACAGCTAAAACCAAACACCTTTATTTTCAGAGAAGATAGACCAGTTCAGAATTTAATCGTTTGATTCAGCGAGTTTTCCACATGAAATCCAGGTTGAACTGATATTACTTCTGCTAAGCTGTGCTATTCGATGAGAGTGACGTTATCAGTGAGGTGAACATACTCTTAAGTGTATCTCTTTTACACCTCGCAGCTTCGAATCCTACAAGTGCCAAGAGCGAACACTGGACTCTAAATTCAAATCGCCACATAATAAAGATTTCATAGTATAGTATGTGAAAAATTCGCTCAATGTTGTTTATCTGTGCTTACTGTTCACGGAAAAGTTTCTTCACTACTGTTCCTATGATCGGCACTATCTGAACAACGTGCACCAACACATCTGAAAGTAACGAGTTTTTGAAGACAGCTGTGGTAAGATATACAGTCACAAACTCTGATCCACGTGACATCCGTTTTGTATCACCTATAAGGTGTATTTTCATTAACCAACTTTTCCCATTAATGTTGGCTGTCCGTAATTCAGTGTAACCACTCACTTGATGACTTACAGTCTTCTATCAGCTGTTCTGTAACGTCTTTCTAGCCATATATGGAGCCAGCGATACATAGGTATCCCAGTCGACTACGTTAAAAAAGCCAGACGGTTTTCGTAGCCCATGTTAATAAACTACGGTAGATTATGAGATGTGACGCATTTTCTCTTCACAGTCTTACTTAACACACTGAGTTTCTGTTTTCTGTATACCACATACTGGACTGGAGTCAGCACTGTCTCTCTCAACTATCATCCTCTTTAGGTAGTGCTATATTACATATCAAATTCACACGTTCTGTACTACCAGACTGATTGATAGGTGTGTAAGTGGGCGCTGCTGTGCTGCCACGTTTTCTACCAAATGAATCGGCAGCTGCTCAGTCTATCATACGAGCGACATGAATGGACCGTCACAGCAGGGCAGAATGACTAGCGATTCAGCTCCCGCCTTATGCTAAGGTGGGTTTATCAGTAAATGTTTAACGTCCGTACAGATAGTACGTTGAGACTTAGCTTCTTACCTGAGCCGGCAGTCATCATTCAATGATGGATACCCTGTCAAGTTACACAGAGTTTGGCGCTTTAGTCTGCGTTTATTTCTGTCAAGTGTGCGGCTGATTGGGTGATCTAATCACGTAGTATAAGAACGGCATTGATGTGGCGAGACATTTCCAGCTCATTTTTCAGCGTACTACTTGGTCTGCCCACTGGCATCAACAGGGAGGTCAATCTATCTGGGTTTTATTAAACGGTAGGTTACGAGAGGCATCTATAACAGAATGGTGTCATTACTGGAAACCGTCTTCTGTATGTTCGTTTTTTTTTATCAACCCTAAATCGGTTAGTCAAAAAATGGCGCTAACCCTAAAGACTAAGTAAACCAATAAAGAGAGAACATTGTGGATTAAATGGCCACTTTCTGAGAAGAAGATTGAACGAGGTTATTATCGACTGCTCCATGTGACCAGATGACGAAAATTTCTGTCATGCAACGTATGCGTACGTTGGCTGTCTGTGTGACCCAGTTGTATGCACGAAAGTTTTAGGGCGTATGTTTGAATGCATTACTAGTTTCCGGTTCTGTCTGTGCACATGTCAGTTGCTAATCCGAGTATTGATCCCAGGTTTGTCTACGTTTGCACGCTTGTTCAAATACTGGTGAGTAGCCGAAGACTCGGTTAACTTTGAGTTGAACATCATTCACATTTGATCGCAGCCTTCACATTCAAATAGACTTTCCAATCAACCTTTTTCCTAAAGAAGCATTGGACCCGCGTTTCGGTCGTGCCTAGTGTGAGGTCAGTGGCGCAGTGGTCAACACGGTTGTCTCATGAAAAAGTGTGGCCGGTGTTCTAGTCCCGGCCGTGGCAAGGGTGTGCATTACTGACGAGCTTTAATGAGAGCGAGACTCTAGCTTGGTACCTGCTCCCGAACGAGGCTGGCTTGAAAGTCTATCTGAAGGCGAAGGCTACGACCATATGTGAGTGATGTTCGACTTGAGCTTGTTTGGTTCATTGTGTGGAGACACAGTTACGCTTCCTTTCCAGTTAGAAGTGATATGTTCCATTCAGCACGATTAATTCTGAATAGAACAATCAGAGGACAGGAATTCATTTCGCACACTCTCGTCATTCGTAAACATGTGACTCCCATGAAAACGAAAAACAACAAGACTTAAATGAAACAATTGAAAGCACAAATGGGGCTCGATCGTGAATAATACTCACGGCTCAACGCATGGTAAACAAAGGTTAAAATTCATGTTCTTATGCGCATAGAAACCGCTGTCGACGGCTGATCAACACGGCTTCGACTTACTTGGGAATTTGTGAGCTGTGAGCGTTCACCCATAACTTAAGCGAAGGTGCGATATTGACCCTGTTACCTGCGGTCGATAAGTGCCTTGTAATTGTGTTTCGTCGACTGATGAGAGTGTGCGAAATGAATTCGTATTGCAGTTTATGTCTTCTGTTTCGGTGTGAGTAGTATACTACTCATGAGTAGTATGTTACCCACAGGCAGCATTTTGGAACAAAAGAGCAAGCT